>CAUYUJ010001359.1:40000-48780 GCA_963575745.1 Prorocentrum cordatum
TCTACGAGGGAGTGAGCACGGCTGCAGTCACGCCCGCTATTCCTAGCGTGAAGTCGGGCCTGTCCCTCTACAGGAGGAATATATATATACACAAGATTTGAAGCTCGCTGCGCTTCGCTTGGAGGTCTTGGCACGATGCGCTGGCGTGCAGCGGGCGAGTGAAGTGCGACTATGCGGGCTGAAGCGTCGGCGATGGGCAGGGACGGGGATGGGGAGGTCACGGGCGCATGGGCGTCGGCCCATGGAGTGCGCGCGCGCCGCGCGCGCGCGCCGAGTTGGCAAGGGGCGACGCGCGCGACGGTCATCGGCGATAAGATTAGGCGGGGATGCAACGCCGAGGGCAGGGGAAGGGAGAGATGTGGTAAATGCGGGGCATTCGGGACAACTTCAGGATTCGGGGGCCCTATTGGGGAAGACGGAGGGGTCGGAATCCTTCTTGGCGGGTGCGACACAGGGGGTCGGGAAGGTCAGGGGCAGCGCCTGTAGACAGGCTGTTTAACATGGCGGTGACCACGATGATGATGACGTGGTTGTGGCGACGACGGAAGTGGCATGCGCAAGGGGCGGGAGGGGCAGGGGCTCGCCAGCCTGGTTCGAAGGGGCGGCCCGAAACCGGGACCCCCCCCTCAGCCCGACGTGGCCTTTCTCTCGGCGTCTTGACTGTGCGCTCGGATCTGCAGTGCCAGCGAAGCGGTCTGGACGGCTGCTTGCCCGCGCGCTTCCTTCCCTGTCCGTCTGCGTGCGTGGCCGCTGTTTCATCGGCCTGCGCGCGCGTGGCTTGCATTGTCGTGCCCTCCCGTCTTGCTGCAAAGAGAAAATATTTACACTGCCCCATACCTGCAGTCCGCGGAGCACCTGGTCGGGTCCAGGTGTTTCGAAGCACATCAATGATTTGGGTCTCGTGGGGCCCTCTTCGGAAGCCTCTCGGAGGCCTCTTGGGCGGTATTGGGGGCCTTGTGGGCCGTCGTCAAGTCATCATGAGCGTCTTGGGCAGATTATTCGGCGATTTCGGGCCCTTTGGACCGTCTTGGGACACCCAACTGGCGGGCCAGAGAACACCCAAGGGACACCTGGGGCCTCCGGGGACTGGCCAGAGAGAGCCCCGCGGGCCCCTGGGGCCGCCAGATTCTATTGGGGGGGGGGGGGTGCCGCCCATCCCCGGGGATCTCCTGATGTGAGATAATAAAGATAGGAATATATATATATATATATACACACATATATGTATATATGTGTATATATACAACAATAATTTAGGAACTATGTTTTGAATATTTTTGCCCTTCTAGATCATTATTTGACTACTTTAATTTTTTCCTCGAAAATCTGCCAATTGGGGGACAGGCCCGACCTAATCCTAGCGGGGTGGGAACACGTGACACGCATACACACGTCCCTCCCAGTACAGTGGAGGCCAGTCCACAAGAAACCTTCCCCCCCCAAAAAAAAAACCCTGAGACCCCAGGACGTCCACTGATTTTCGGTGTGGGAACGTCACGCTCTCCATTGCAAAACCATCGAGACCCAAGAAACCCAGGGCACCCTGGAGGCGAGCAGGGTGTTTCTTGGCATGGGTCTCCACTGTATTGTCACGATTTCCGCAGGGATGGCTAGGTGTAGCTATGTGCTAGTTCCCAGGTGGCACTGGCGCGAATCGTGACGTTACCAGCCCTCTCCCCCCCTTCTCCCTCCTCCCTGGTAACGTCCAGTATTGCGAGAGGGTAATGTTGCTGTCGTTCGGACGTGCATTGCTTGGTGTCGCGTGTTATTTCGATGTGATCTCCAGCATTCTCCGGGATGGTCCGGGCTTTCCGGCGCTGGCCTCGCTGGCCAAAAAACTGCATACGCCCGAGCAACGAGAAACATACAGGCTCCAGGTGGGAGGCGGGAAGGGTGGCACTGGAGACGGGGCGAATCCAGTCTGACCTAGGACAGAAGAACATCCCTCAAGAGCATGAGACCCGGAAAAAAACTCATAGAGCATCCAAGGGCACCCTCCCTAGGATGCACAAGAACATCCAATGACCATGAATAACATACCCTCCCCGAACCGACCTCGATCTTATACCTCGGTCCGACTGTAAGGGATCAGGGATATAGGATCAGGGAGAGAGCGGGACGCAGGAGAAATGCGGGGGAGGACAAGGAGCGGCAGCGGCAAGAGGGGGAGGAGGAAATAGAGAGGACGGAGGAGGAGGTGTGAGGAGAGCAGAGAGAAGAAAGAGGAAGATAATCAAGGAGCCCAGCGACATGAGGGGGAGGAGGAAGGAGAGAGGACGGAGGAGGAGGTGCGAGGAAGGCAGAGAGGAAGAGGAATATTATCAAGGAGCCCAGCGACAGGAGGGAGAGGAGGAAGGATAGAGGACGGAGTAGGATGTGCGAGGAGAGCAAAGAGGAGGAAGAGGAAGACGATCAATGAGCCCAGCGGCACGAGGGGGAGGAGGAAGGAGAGAGGACGGGGGAGACGCGAGGAGAGCAGAGAGAAGGAAGAGGAAGACGATCAAGGACATCAAAGAGCCCTTTAGAGCCCCAACGGAGGAGCCGCTCATGACCAACCGAGGGCACTCTGAACAAGCACGTCAAGAAACTACGTCCTGGATACCTGCTCATTATTCTCTCCTCCCGCCTCATGCATTGCCATGTTTGGGCATGCATTGGCATGCATTGCCATACTTTGGTATGCGTGCGCATGCATTGGCATGACTTGACATGCATTGCCATGCATTGGCATGCATTGGTATGCTTTGGCATGCTTTGGCATGCATTGGCATGCGTTGGCGTTTTTTTTACGCGCGTAGGTATGCATTGGTGTGCATTGGCATGCATAGGCATGCTTGCGCCTGCTCTGCGCATGCTGTGACATGCATTGGCATGCATTGGCAAGCTGTGGTATGCTTTGGCATGTAGTGGCACGAATTTGCATGCATTGGTGTGCATTGGTATGCACTGGTGTGCATTGGCATGCGTTCGCATGCCTTGGTATGCAGGATAATGCATTGGAATGTTTTGGCATGCATTGGCATCCGTTGGCATGCTTGCGCATGCTCTGCGCGTGCTTTGGCATGCATTTGCATGCATTGGCCTGCATTGGCATGCATGGGTATGCGTTTGCGTAGATTGGCATGCTTTGTCATGCTCGCATGCGCATGCTTTGGCTTTGGCATGCATTTTCCATCGTGCCCTCCAGGGTAGTGGCACCAGGTAAATGGGCCCACTAACGGGGTTAAGGCGCCCCAAAACCATATTACTGCAAGTCCTCCCCTTCCCCCTCCTCCTCCGTCTCCGTCTCCACCTCTCCGTCCTCCGCCGGCGAGGTCTGCGTCTCCCTTCGCCGCCGCCCGTGGCCGCCGCCGAGGCCACCGCCACCGCGGCCGCCGCCGCCGCGGCCGCCGCGAGAGAAGCCGCAGATGGCTGCCGCCGCCGCCGCCGCGGCTGCCGCCGAAGACCGCCGATCGCCGCCACCGCCGCGAAAGAAGCCGTCGATGGCTGCCGCGGCCGCCCCGCAGAGAAGCCGCCGATGACCGCCGCTGCCGCCGTCGGCGCCGTCGGCACCGCCGACGCCGCCGCCGATAGCTACCGCCCCCGCCGCCCGCCCCCATCGGGGCCCTGGCGCCAGCGAGTGGATCGGGCACC
Organism: Prorocentrum cordatum; assembly: GCA_963575745.1. Lineage (NCBI taxonomy): Eukaryota > Dinophyceae > Prorocentrales > Prorocentraceae > Prorocentrum > Prorocentrum cordatum. Next base: position 43,634 of record CAUYUJ010001359.1, read on the forward strand.
GCCGCGCCGGAGCCGAGCTGCCGCAGCTGCGCGTCGGCCTGCATCTGGTCGAACAACGAGAGCGCCCGGCACACCTGCAGAAGGGGAGCGTTAGCGGGGGTACAGTCGGGTCGTTGACCTCAGGAACCCTAAATAAAGAACGAGGCCCCTTGTTTCCATAAGTTAAACTTCGATTTCCTATCGAAAACCTCGGGAAAACCCGAGGCAAACTTTGAAACAATCAAGGAACACCGAGCCCCTCCGCAACGAAAAGGGTTCCTTCCTCAGCGCCCCGACTGTACTGGCTCGAGGTGTCGAGGTTCCAGGTGTTTCAGGCGTGTGCGTTGGCTCTCAACTGCCATGGGGGAGCGATAGTAGGGGGGGGATCGGCTCGAGGTGTCGAGGTGTCGAGTTTTTTTCCTGCGTATTCGTTGGTTCTCGGCAGCTTACCAGCCTCGGGGTGCTTTCCTGCAGCTGCGCCTCGCCCAGAGCGTTCCCGAGGTGCCTGGATCGCCCCGAACGGCCGCCAGAGGCCAGAGCTATGCTCCGAAGACAATTGGGGACGGAGCTAGGCTCAGGGGGGTCACATCGCGCTGGAATCGGCGACACACCATCGACAAGGGATCGGCGATGGGCACCCGATAGCGAATCCTCATGCTCTTGGGCGGGGTGGGCTAGTGGCCCCCTACTAGCCTATCGGAGATGAATGGGGCATTGGGGATCCTACAGCGACAGCGCCCTGCACACCTGCGGCGACATCCATTGGAACTGGCGGCGGCCCCCGAGCCAGGACGGATCGACATCAGTTTGCCCATCATTACCGTCGTCGCCATCATTATCACCAGCGTCGCAATCCTTACCATCATCGTCGGCGTCGTTGCCATCATCAGCACCAACACCAGCACCACCACCATCACCACCACCACCATCACCACCACCAACACCATCACCACCGTCATCATCATCATCATCACCACCACTGTCATCGTCGACGTCCTCCCCCTCCTTCCGCCATCATCAATGTCGTGAAAACGTCAACATGATCGTTGGCGTCGTCACCATCAACATCACCGTTATCATCCACATAGACCGCATGCTCATCACCACCAGCAACATCACCGTCACCAGAAACCATCAACACCACCATCGCTATCAATATCATCGTCAACAACATCACTGCGGTCACCATCACCACCGCTCATCGTCAGGATCCTCTTCTGCCTCCCCACCATGATCATCATCATCATCGGCGTCGCCGTCACAAATGCCATTGCCACCATGTCAATATCAACAACGTCGCCATGATCGTCGTTGATAAACCCCATCACCACCACCGTCACTATCAACATAGTCATCATCAACAGCCGTACCACCACCATCAGCATTGCCAATACAGTCACCGTCACCGTCACCATGACCATCATCATGTCCGTCAACATCCACCACAGCACCACCATCATCACCACCGTCATCATCGTCAGCAGATTCCTCGTCGTCGTCATCATCATCAGCACCATCATCATCATCATCATCATCATCAGCATCAGCATCAGCATCAGCATCAGCATCAGCATCAGCATCAGCATCATCATCATCATCATCAGCATCAGCATCAGCATCAGCATCATCATCATCATCATCATCATCATCATCATCATCACCATCACCATCACCATCACCATCACCATCACCATCACCATGTCCATCACCATCACCATCACCATCACCATCACCATCACCATCACCATCACCATCACCATCACCATCATCATCATCATCATCATCATCATCATCATCCTCATCCTCATCCTCATCCTCATCCTCATCCTCATCCTCATCCTCATCATCATCAGCATCATCTTCATTCATCATCATCATCAGCATCAGCAGCATCAGCATCAGCATCACCATCACATCATCATCATCATCATCATCATCAGCATAAGCATCAGCATCAGCATCAGCAATCACATCATCATCATCATCATCATCATCGTCATCGTCATCGTCATCGTCATCGTCATCGTCATCATCATCATCAGCATCACCATCATCATCATCATCATCATCATCATCATCATCATCATCATCATCATCATCATCATCTTTACTGACATCATCGCAGTAGACATACCATACTTTATCGCCATCGCAAGCACCATCAGCATCATCATTACCATCAACATAACCAGCATCATCATCACCATCTGCATCCGCATTGCCACCATCTGCATCACCACCACCATCACACTCAACCTCATCACCACCATCAACATCAGCAGCGTCATCATCGCCACCATCGCCATGAAGGATCGGATCGAGATCCCATCAGCTCTCTGGGAGTAGGTCACATGAAGATTTCTCTATTTCCTCTTGCAGGGCCCCGTCTTCCCCTGCTCGAGGAGGGGGGGAGGGACCCCCTCCCCTCCCCTCCCCTGGGATCTGGGGGGAGGGGAGGGTGCGCGAGGTGGGCAGATGGCCCAAGGCTGGTGGGTCCCAGATAGTTCCAAGATGGCCCCCGTTGCCCCACGATGGCCTCCAAGATGGCACACTAGGGCCGAATATTGCTCCATATAGCCTCTGACATCCCTCCAAGATTCCTGAAGACGCCTCCAAATGGCCTTCGAGGCCCGAAGATTCCCCAATGCCAACACCGCCAGAAACTATGGAATTGTTTCATGGGTTTGCCTTTGTCGCCCATCCGCATCCGATGGGCGTATGAGGCCATAAGATGGCCCCAAGAAGAGAGCCCCAAGAGGAGCCCAAGAGGGCTCCAAGACGACAGAAAACGACCCGACATCGCCCCAGGAAGGCCCCGATACCTCAACGAACAGCCCCAACAGGGACCCAACACCTCCCAGCAGTCCCAAGAGGGCCCCCATATCACAATCAAGACCCAACCGTCGTAGGCAGGGTTCTATTTCTCACAGATCCATCTGGGCGGATGTTCTAGTGCATGCTCTTAAACTTTACCGATCAGGGCATCATCCCCAAGGCTGTTAGAACAAGAGATCCGCGTAAGCCTCTTGTTCCTCCTCCTCCTCCTCCTGGTTCTCCTCCTCTACCTCCTCCTCCTCCTCCTCCTCTTCCTCGTCCTTATCCATGTCCTCCTCCTCCTCCTCCTCCTCCTCCTCCTCCTCCCCCTCCTCCTCCTCCTCCTCCTCCTCCTCCCCCTCCTCCTCCCAGGATGGCCCCAGGAGGCCTCTGCGAGGCTCCTCAGACAACTCGCCCCGGCATCGGCTCTGGCGAGGCGCCGGGAGGATCCCACGCGTGTTCAGTTTTCCGAGGTCGCGCGCGTTCATTTTTTTGGCTCGATGGTCAGAGAGCTCGCGCCCCGTCCCCCCGCCCCCGGCGCCGAGCGACCTCGGCGTTGCCGCGCTTGGCCGCCAGGTGCTGCGGAGTCTCCCCGCCCTGGGAGGGAATCCGCGCGGCAGGGTCTCAGGTCTCTGCTCTGGCAGCGGCACAACAGAAGCTGCTGCGTCGCGGGGACGGGAGACGGCCATCAAAACTACGCGTCGGCCGGAAGAGGCAGCTAGCAAAAACATGCAGCAGGGAGGCGGATGAAGTAGAGTGGGCATTCGGGCCCCCGCAGGAGAATAACAGAACGCAGCAAAAGCATGCCGATTCTTGAAGTATGAAAGCGCATCTGGGAATCCACTACGAGCACGGCGCGATCGCAATTACGGGGAAGCCTATTGCATGGGCGCATCGCTGGGCACATCGCCTGGCATTGCTTGGCATGGGTTGGCATTGCTTGGTATTGCTTGGCACTGCGGCACTGCTTGGCATTGCTTGGCTTTGCCGAGGAACCCGGGGGACCCAATAAAATCAAGGAAACCAGGAAACCCGAGGAGCCCGAGGAACGCGAGGAACCCGAGGAACCCGGGGAATCCGAGGAACCCGACAAACTTGGGGAACCCGAAGAACCTGGGGAACCCGACGAACCCGAGGAAACCGAGGAACCCGAGGAGCCTGGGGAACCCGAAGAACCCGAAGAACCCAAGGAACCCCAGGAACCCGAGGAACCCCAGGAACCCGAAGAACCCGAAGAACCCAAGGACCCGAAGAACCTGGGGAACCCGAGTAACCTGGGGAACCTCCGAGGAACTGGCAGAGTAGCCACCCGTGGCACCAACCTGGAACCAACTAAGAACCCCTTAGGCAAGCCGAATCTGGGAAACACCTACTTTCAACGACCCGCGTGTGAGACGAAGGCCACGGTGCTGAAATCATGTCCTGCAGCGGCCGTGGGGGAAGGGTCTGCGCCCAAGGCAAGGGTACCGTCGGGGCGTTGACCTAAGGAACCCTAAATTAGGATCGAGGCCCCTTTGTCCCATAGGTTGAGCCTCGTTTCCATAGAAAACCTCAGGAACACCCGCGGCAAACTGTAAAACAATCAAGGGACACCGAGCCCCTCCCCAACGAAAAGGGTTCCTTCTTCAGCGCCCCGACGGTAACGCTTTTGGGCGGGGTGGGGCGCGTCGGGGCGGGGGGTGCGCTGCGATCGCCAGCGTGCGAGCGCCGGCACGTGACTCCTGGAGGGGTGCCAAGCCCTACCCCCCCAAAAAAACGTACAGTCGGGGCGCTGACCTAAGGAACCCTCAATAAGGAATGAGGCCCCTTTTTCCCAAACGTTGAACTTCGATTTCCCATGGAAAGACTCAGAGAAACCTAGGCAAACTGTACAACAATCAAGGAATACCGAGCCCCTCCCCAACGAAAAGGGTTCCTTCTTCAGCGCCCCGGCTGCATCGACACGGAGCCGAAGCTGACGTCGCACCCCCCCACGCAGAGGAGTGCAACACCTAGCAGAAGCCTCGACCCTCGTTAGTAATAGTAAGAAGAAGACGAAGCATAATGATCATAACACTAAGAAGAATAATCATCATACTAAGAAGAACCATAAGAACAATGATAACACTAATAATGATAATAATAATGATAATAATAGTAGTAATTAGTAATAACAAATAATGGTTAATAAATAACAATTAATAATACTAATAATAGTAATGATGATAATAATAAGAATGAATATAAGAATGATAATAATAATAATTAGTAATAAATAAGAAATTAAATAACAATAATAATAATAACAATAATACTGAGACGAAGAAGAATCATGATAACCTGCGCGGACTTCTTGGGTCGGCGCTGGACCCCCC
>CAUYUJ010001359.1:48880-103880 GCA_963575745.1 Prorocentrum cordatum
CTCCTCCTCCTCCTCCTCCTCCTCCTCCTCTTCGTCAACGTCCTCCTCCTCCTCCTCATCACATTTCCCTCCTCCCTCCACCCGTCTCCCTCCCCCCTCGTCCCTCGTCCATCCTCCCTCCATCCCTTTTCCTTCTCATCCTTCCGTAAGGCTAGCTTTTCGATTAACAAAGAAACTGGTGGGGCGCGTGATGGAAATGTTTGTTCCGTCCGCTCGGCCAAATCGCGGGGGTGGGGGGGCGCCCACCAAATGGATGCACGCAGCGGCGGCGCCGGTGATTAGCGCCGACACCCGGCCGACAGCAGGAGGGCGACAAGCGCGACGCAAGCGGCGCCGCTTCAGCGGAGGCGGACAGCAGCGCCTCTGCTTTTGCGGGGCGGTTGGGCCAAAATGATTGCACACAGGAAAAAAAAGAGGAGGTGGGCGGTGTCACATGGCTACAAAAAACAAAAGGAAGAGGGAGGGGAGGAGCGCCAGAGGCAGGTGGAAGGGGTTCCTCCTTCTTCTTCACCCCACCCCCCAGCCCACAATGTCCCACGACGACGACGACGGCGACGGCGACGGCGGACAGCGACGTACTTTGGACGTCGGCCCGACCGATGTTTAAACACACTTGTTTAAAACAAACGTTTAGAACCACGGGGCACCGGATCGCCCTGAGCGGGCCCGGTGACCTTTCCCGACAAGCCCCGAGACAAGCCCGGGAAAAGAGCTCCAAGCGGGGCCCGATACTCCCAAAGAAGGCCTCAAGATGGAGCCAATACAGTCGAACGCTGCCATAAGGAACCCAAAATAAGAAACGAGGCTCCTTTTCCATAAGTTGAATTTCGATTTCCACTAGAAAACCTAAGGGCAATCCCAAGACAAACTATAAAGAAATCAGGAGCACTGAGCCACTCCCAAACGAGAAGGGTACCTGTTTCAGCGTTTCAGCGGCCCGACTGTATACCTCCAAGAGGTCTCACGATGGCGCCAAGACGCCTCCATGGTCAGTCCTTGGGAGGCCTGGTAAGGCGAAGCCAGGACGAGGATCATGTCGGGTGAGGATACATCGAGTGTATGAGATCCGGCGGCTCTGGAGGATGTCTCGGGAACCACGGCCTTATCAGAGCGTTCCGCAACGCTCTGATAGCATTCTGGAACGCTCTGGAAAGGATTTATCCTCGTCCTGGCCCTTGCGATCAGGGCCCCCTCTGGCGGCCGTCCTGGTCGTCGGGACGACTGGATCTGGAATCAAGAATGGCATCTGGGAAAACCCTCAAACCGGTTGATCCGGAACAACTCCTGTTTTAACAACGACCTCGGCAATCTCTGCAGGGGGCAGGATGTGCTCCGGGAAAGCTCGAGTCGAATGCAATCCAGGGCCACTCCGACGTGAAAACGAGAGGCCCGAATCAGGAGTCATCCCTGATACCTGACCACGCCTTCCCCTGACAACTCGTGGCTGTGACCACTCCTGAAATCCGACGCAGCTACATGATTGAAACTCCGTGAACAATCGCGGCTGGAGCCCAGGACCCTATCTCTGCGCGCCAGTGCTCGACACGCATCGACCCGTAAGGATCCCATGGCCCAAAGACGGGCGAAAACACTCGGCTCAGAAGCAAACGAAACGATGAATCAGAAATCATCCGTGATCCACCACCCACCCTAATCCTCCTCCTCCTCCTCCTCCTGATCCTCCTCCTCCTCCTCCTGATCTTCGCACCCGCCCTGTACCCGCCCGCCCTGTCCTCCTCTTCCTGCTCTTGATCTTCGCACCCGCCCTGTACTTTTGCGGATCTGCTGGCCCTGCTCGGTCCAAGCCCAGGTCAGACATGCCTTGCAGGATACTGCAAAATCCTGCAGGATCCTGCACGCTTGCCCAGGTCAGTGCAACACTGGCTCTGCAGGATCCTGCAATATCCGACGCTCTGACTGACCCCCGTTTGCATTGACCCCCGTCTCAAGGCCCCCGATTCGTACACATCTCGATCGTACCCGTACTGGTCGTCGGGGACGATGATGATAATGATGATGCTCATGATGATGATGATGATGATGATGATGATGATGATGATGATGAGGATGATGATGATAATGATGATAATAATGATGATGATCAGAGTGAGGGGGGCGAGCGTCATTGTCCCTGGGTCCGTGGCTAAAGTTAGAATCCGAGGTGCGGAGTATGCTTGTTGCGTTGTTGTTGTTGCTGCTGCTGTTGTTGTTGGTGTTGAATGTTAAGTACTAAAACAATTATTATTGGACACCTGAAAAGCGCCCTGGCGCTCTCGCTGAGGCGCTGGCTACCATTGAAAATGAGGCTCATGCTCGAGCGGTTTGGGGGGGCCGCCAAAACCGGCTCCCCAACAACAACAACAACAACAACAACAACAACAACAACAACAACAACAACAACAACAACAACAACGTTCCCGCTCGAGACTTTCTCCTTTTTTGCTCAGAGCCGGTGTTCTTGCTCGCCGCCGAAGCCGCCGTCCTAACAAATCCAGCGCTCCCGCTCGAGACTTCCTCCCGTTTTACCTTGGAATGGCGCGCTAGTCTTTCTCTTATCAAAGAAAGTCTTGAAGCTCAAACTAGGCCCCTGGCCCCCGGGTTACAACAGCAACGGCTCCCGCCTGAGACTTCCTCGTAATTTAGCGAGGACCCCCGCTCCCGCCCGAGCCTTCCTCGCAGTTTATTCAGGAATCGCGCTCTCGCTTGAGACTTCCTTGCAATTTATGCAAGAATCGCTCTCCCGGCGCTCTGGCGTTTCGCTCTCGCTGGAGACTTGCTTGCAACTTACTGGAGAATAACGCCCTTGCGCTGGAATTTTCAGATTTGCTCAAGTGCCGCGTTACCGACACCCAGGCACCCAGGAGTCGCGATCACGCTTAGGACTCCCTCACGGATTACCTAGGAATCGGGATCTCGCTGCCCTTCGTGGCCCCGTTACAGCCCTTCGTGGCCCCCTCGCTTTGTTTCGTGGCCCCGTTGCAGCCCTTCGTGGCCCCCTCGCTGCCCTTCGTGGCCCCGTTGCAGCCCCTCGTGGCCTCCTCGCTTTGTTTCGTACCCCCGTTGCAGCCCTTCGTGGCCCCCTCGCTCTGATTCGTGGCCCCGTTGCAGCCCTTCGTGGCCCCCTCGCTGCCCCTGGTGGCCTCCTCGCTGCCCTTCGTGGCCCCGTTGCAGCCTTTCGTGGCCCCCTCGCTTTGTTTCGTGGCCCCGTTGCAGCCCTTCATGGCCTCCTCGCTGCCCTTCGTGGCCCCGTTGCAGCCCTTCGTGGCCCCCCTCTCGCTATGTTCCGTGGCCCCGTTGCAGCCCTTCGTGCCCCTTCGCTGCCCTTCGTGGCCCCGTTGCATCCCTTCGTGGCTCCCTCGCTTTGCTTCGTGGTCCAGTATACGTATGCCCTTTGTGGCCCCCGCTCGTTCGCGCCCGTGGTGGCCCCATATGCATGCCCTTCGTGGCCCCGCTGTCGCCCTTCGTGGCCCCCTCGCTGCCCTTCGTGGCCCCGTTACTGCCCTCAGTGGCCCCGTCCTTGCCCTTCGTGGCCCCATATATGTATGCCCTTCGTGGCCCCCGCTCGTTCGCGCCCGTCGTGGCCCCGCTGTAGCCCTTCGTGGCCCCGTTGATGCCCTTAGTGGCCCCGTCCTTGCCCTCCGCGGCCCAGTATACGTATGCCCTTCGTGGCCCCCGCTCGTTCGCGCCCGTTGTGGCCCCATGTGCGTGCCCTTCGTGGCCCCGCTGTCGCCTTTCGTGGCCCCCTCGCTGCCCTTCGTGGCCCCGTTGCTGCCCTCAGTGGCCCCGTCCTTGCCCTCCGCGTCCCAGTATACGTATGCCCTTCGTGGCCCCCGCTCGTTCGCGCCCGTTGTGGCCCCATGTGCGTGCCCTTCGTGGCCCCGTTGTGGCCCTTCGTGGCCCCCTCGCTGCCCTCCGTGGCCCCGTTACTGCCCTCAGTGGCCCCATCGCTGCCTTCTGTGGCCCCGCATTATCTGCCCTTCGTGGCCCCCGTTCGTTCGCGCTCTTCGTGGCCCCATATACATTCCCTTCGTGTCCCCGCTGTCGCCCTTCGTGGCCTACTTCGTGTCCTTGTGGCCCTGCTGTCGTTCTCTCTCGCTCTCGCTTTCGATCGTCGTCGTCGTTGCCGTCGCCGTCGCCGTCGTCGCCGTCGCCGTCGCCGTCGCCGTCGTCGTCGTCGTCGTCGTCGTCGTCGTCGTCGTCGTCGTGGTCGGTCCCCTGTCCGTCCCTCTTGGTGGGGTCGGGTCGACGGTCCGCGGCCGCCCCGCCGATCAGCGCTGCCGCTGGCCAGACCGACGGTCCGCGGCCGCCCCGCCGCTTGCCGGGGCCCGGCCTGCAGGGAAGAAAGGTATACCCCCCAAAAAGGGTTCGATCGAAGACGAAGAGGGCGGGTATCGAGGGTTTGGGAAATATGCGTTATTGGACACTCGAGCAGGTAAGGGCGAACAATCTTAAAATGATTGTTGTTGTTGTCCCCCCCGCGACCCGCCCGCGACCCACCCCGCGACCCACCCCGCGACCCACCCCGCGACCCATCCAGCGACCCACCCCGCGACCCACCCGCGACCCAACCCCGCGACCCACCCCGCGACCCACCCCGCGACCCATCCGCGAACCATCCGCGACCCATCCGCGACCCACCCCGCGACCCACCCCGTGACCCACCCCGCGACCCATCCGCGACCTACCCGCGACCCACCCGCGACCCACTTGCGACCCACCCGCGACCCACCCTGCGACCCACCCGCGACCCACCCGCGACCGATTCACAGTGGATTGAGGAACAAATAGGCGCCTGCGGCGGGCTCGTTGTATAATTTTGAACCTTTCGCCTGCGGCGGGCTTCTCCAGAGTCTCGCAGGCTGCCGACGTCCCCACCGCCCCCTCACTCTTATCCGCATCTGCGGGGTGCTACGTTATGATTATGATTGTGATTGTGATTATGATTACGATTGTGATGATGATGACGACGACGACGAGGATGAGGATGAGGATGATGATGATGATGATGATGATGATGATGATGATGATGATGATGACGATGACGATGATAATGATGATAATGATGATGATGATGATGATGATGATGATGATGATGATGATGATGATGATGATGATGAAAATGAAAATGAATAATATGATAGGTTCAACTGCACCGTCGAAAGCTGGATTCGAGCTGCTAGCTGCCCGGGACTCGCCTGCCCCTGGCTTGTGAGCTCGCTAGCTTAGCCTCCTCGGGCCAGCGCCGGGCCAGCACCCCGCTGGTCTTCGTACCCGTTCTTCCCGTACGGCAGGTGCGTGCACGTCGTGTCGACCCCGGCGCTGGTTCCCGACACCGCGGGGATCGCTCAAACTTGAACGATCGGCCCTTCCGCGAACGCCGGATCGTTCAACGACGGGCCGATTCTGGGCCACGGGTGGCGTTCAACCTTCAACGCACGCGCTGGGGTCGCCGCTGGTCGGCACGACGAGAACCTGCCGCACCCATGTCGATAGTAGCGGTCCTGGTCGTCGGTGACGAAGGGGTCCGCCCGGGCCCGCAGCAGGGAGAGCACCGAGCGGGGCTGCCCCTCGGCCGCAGCGGCCGCGAGGAGCGTCTCGTGGTTCTCGCGGGGGCGGTCCCCTCCCCCTCACCCCCCACTTGACGGTTGGCGGTGGAAAGGTCGCGTGCGAGGTGGCACCGCCTCCTGCTCCTCCTCCTCATTCTACTCCTCCTCGTCCTCGTCCTCCTCGTCCTGGTCCTCCGCTTGCTTCTGCTCTTCTTCCCTTTCTTGCCTCTCCTCCTCGTGCTCCTCCTCCTCATCCACCACGAAGAGGGAGCCGCCTCCTCCTCTTCCTCATTCTCCTCCTCCTCCTCCTCCTACTCGTCCTGGTCCTCCTCCTCCTCCACCTCCTCCTCCTCCTCCTCCTCCTCCTCCACCTCTTTCTCCCTTGACTGTTGGCGGTGGAAAATTCGCGTGCGATGTGGCGCCATCTACTCCAGCTTCTCCTCCTCTTTTTCCATCAAGATGCACCCGTGCCACCATTCCCTGGACCTTTCCTGAAGTGCGATCTGCCCAGGGCTTCGGTGCGCCCCAGGAGGCCCAAGAGGGCGAAGACGAGAAAAGGCCTTGGCGCCGAAACCTCGGCGCTCCTGTGAAATCCATGCGAGGGAGGATCGAGGATCCGAGCCTGAAGAAGGCCCGGTCCCCGCGGCCTGGTGCTCGTCGCTGAGGCGGTTCAGCACCACCGCCAGCTCCGTGGAGGCGGTCCCCTCGGCCGCGGCATGGTCCTGGCGCGGGATGGAGCCGCACAGCTACGACGGCTGCCCTTTCCCCCTCCCCGCCTCTCCGTCCCACCCCTCATCGCTCCCGCATCCCCCGAACCGACAACGGCCGCCGTTGGCCAGGCTACTTTCTGTCTGCGGACGCGGCGACACCGGCAGCGAGTCCTGTTCAGAGCGGGCAAAGCCCGCTCGTCCGTCTTTGTTGGAACTACTGTCGGTCTTCAACAACACCCTTTCCGTAATCAACCGTCTGGACCGTGCCGATCGTCGTGACAGCGGAATGGGATCGGGCTGACTGGAGTCGATGACCGAAATGGTCTCCTGCCTTGTGGCTCTCAAATCTTAACTTGGGCCTCTGGCGGCCGCTCGGGACGATCTGGGCACCCTCAGAAAGATCTCTACGATGCGCATCTGCCCGAAGGCATCCCGAGGCAATAGAACCTCCAAGGGCCAACGAATGCGTCCTCCGATAACCGACGAAGCGTCCTCCCCGCTTTTTTCGACCCAGAAAATTTCAATGCTAGAATCGGGTCCTGCAAGAAACGGGTCCTCGACCAAGGGGCCTTCCACCAGTACTAACTTATCGTCCTGAGCTGCCTTCTGACGGTCCTGGGGCCTTGAGAAGACCAGAAAAAAACCGAAGCCCGAGAAACAACATGGGAACCGTGTCCCTGAAGACCCGTTTGCTTCGTGTCGATCTTCAATCCATACTTAAATGCTCGGTTTGGTGACCTTCCTGGAGCCACTTCCAAGGCCGCGCTGACGGCGTGCTTGGTTAATAGTGCGGTTGAGAAATTAGTTTTTGTGACACCGAGCTCACGCAAACAAAATGTAAGAAATCACGGAACACCGTTTCCTACATTTCAAATCTGCGAATGTATCGAACGAAAACGATACAGCGAGTTGTAGGAAAACACGAACCACGCGCCCCTACAATTGGTTTAGCCACGAACCACGCCTTCCTACAATTGGATGTCCTACTTCGCCGTTAGCTAACACTCCATTCGCGCGTCTACGGCACTTGCTCCTCTCATGCGGCGATGCTGCGTCGAACGCCAGCCGACAAGAGTCGAGCTCGAGTCGCCCACCCCCATGAACATGTAACCACTAGGGGAGCAAACATGCACACATATATTCTCTTGCCCACGAGACCAGACGTGAACTAGGACTCCCGTCGCTGAGGGCAGCAAAGCCTGGCAACCGAGGCCTTGCATGAACCGATGTTCGAACGAGGACAAGGGATCTGGACACACTCGAACGCACGAGAAGATTGCTCCGTCAGACCTCTGCAGCTCCGCAGGGAGGGCAGAAGGCGGGCCTTGGGCCAAGAGAGGACACGTGGATAATATCATTCGCGACCCCCCAAACGGTCAATCAACCATAACATACAGGACTCAAAACAAAATATCTAGGCCAAGGACCCACCCATATGCAGTTGTGAGTACCGTCGTTATGGGTATCCCCTTTGGTGGACCTCCTCATGTGGCCATGGAGCGTGTGAAAGGTATGCCGACATGGGGCGGGGCCGACATGCTGTCGCTGTCCCTGGGCCTGATGTAGAGCCCCCCGCATGGGGCCACGAAACGTGTGAGGGGCGAGCCGAAACTAGGGTGACGCCCACATGCGGGCGGCGCCCGCAGGACCTTAGGCGGAGCTGGGGCCACGAACTGTGTGAATGGTGTGCCGAAACGGGGGTTACGCCCACTTGCGGGCTGCGCCAATGGGGCCTCAGCTGGAACTCCCCACGGAACCACGAACCGTGTGATTGCTGTGCTGGAGAAGGAAGGGGTGGCGCCCCAATGCGAGCTGCGCAAATGCATACTCAGGCGGATCTCCCTGTGGGGCCACGAAGCGTGTGAGCAATGTGCCGAAATGGGGGCGACGCCCACATGCGGGCTGCGCCACTGGGGCCTTGCGTGGCCGTGTGGGGCCACAGAACGTGTGGGCGGTGCCGAAAACAAAGGAAACGCCAACATGCGGGCTGCACGGGTGGGACCCTAGGTGGACCATCCTGTGGGGCCACGAAACGTGTGAGGAGTGTGCCGAAACGAAGGTGACGCCCACGTGCGGGCTGCGCCAGTGGGTCCCTGGGTGGAGCTCTGCGCGGCCGCGGAGCGTGCGAGGGGTGTGCCGAAGCGGGGGTGACGACGACGAGGAGGAGGGAGGGGGCAGCGGGTGGGGATTGTCTCGTCAAAACGAGAACCAAACACCACAGGATGGCTCGGAATAAACACTTCGTACGTAATTTTTTCCCCCGAAACCAACTGTTGGCCAAGATGCTCATCGCGTGGAGCTGCAAACCTGGCAGCCGAGGCCAAACAGAAACAACGACCGACGCTTAAGCGAGAACTGGGACCTGGACACACACCTGAATGTACGAGACGACTACTCCGAAATAGCTCCAAAGCACCATTTGGCCGCAGGTCATCGAAACATTCGCTGATCTGGTTGGCGCAAGGGCTCCAGAGTGCGGCAGCGACGCAAGACACAAAGGCGGTGCAGGAGCGCCAGGGTGGAGCTTCAGTCAGTTTGCTACGTGGTTGCTGCCAAACGGATGTTTGCCAAAGATTTGTGCATGAGGCTAGTTTGAAAGCAAGCGCAGCGAGCGGCCAACACTACTGCGCATCACTCTATCTCAGGGCAGGTGGGCTATCAACAACAAAGCACGATCACGCCAGGGCGTCCCTCATGCACAGTATTCGGTGATGCGCTGTCTTGCGCCTTGAGCTCTGGCCGGGCAAGAGGGAAAAAGGGCACATCCCACAAGCGACTAGCATGGGGTCCTCAACAGCACAAGGCACTTTAAGCTTTCATCGAAAATCGAGCAAACTGGGCGCAACTTTGCAACGCTGTTAGCTACAGTGACGGCGCACGGGCCCGAATGGCCAAGTGAACCACACGGAAATGGACGAGCGAGAAGAGGAAACGCAAGGGAAATGAAAGCAGGGAGGGCCGATCTAGATAATACTGATGATACCTGCGAACATCAGCCCACCAATCCTATGGCCCATGGGCTCATTTAGAAGGTCATGGTATGGTGGGAACCATGGCGCGCGTTAACCTCACCGATCGATATTTTTCTCAGAGCAGCTGAGCAACGCGAGGCATTGCAGAAGTTGCCGCGATTGCCATGGCAAGCTGCCAGCCTGAGCTTGTGGCGCGTCGCACAGCGTCGTCAGAATCCGTAGGCCGACGTCGCGAGCCGAGAAGGGGCCCACACGCTGAGCCTCGTCCGAGGCTGTCCGGCCACTGCGCGCGAACCGCCGACCCCGCTTCTTGACGACGGCGAGGGGGCGGGCGCCATTGTTCGGCGCGCGGCTGGCGCTCAAGAGACGCGGTCGGTGCGTCGGGGGGTCGAGCACGGCGAAGCCCACAACGTCCGAGGCCCGAAAACCATCACGTCACTAATCTTGGGCCCCAGGGCCCATGGAGGCCCCAGGGGCCCCAGATTAGTGAAGTGATGTTTTTTTCCCACGTAAGGACCACGACATTCATCACTTCACTAAACCGAGCCCAGGACGAAAGTCAGAGGCCGAATTGCTGCTGTGATGCAACATAGGTCTCGTTCAACGCCCTCCGCCCGGCGGTGGAAGCGGCATCGGTCAGGCAGGCCCGGCGGGGGCCGCAGCGGAGCACCGCCCCGCGGGCGCCGCGAGGGCGACGTCCAGGCGCCCACCCGCTCAGGTCGAGGGGCAGTCGTGGCACAGCGGCTCGCCAAACTCGCCGGGCGTGGACGGGCTCGCGTTCTCCGAGGCGTTCCGCAGCCGCGTGCGCTGGGCCAGCTGGGACGGTCCGCGGCGAGGCGGCGGGGCTGCCTCTTCGACGCGGGGGCGCGACGGACGGCCGAACGCGGAGCGCGATCGGGGCGCCCTCGAGAGACCGCTCGCCGAGGTGCAGGGCCGCCGCAACACAAGGCGCCTGGAGGGTCCGGCAGCTCGGCTGGGCCCCCGTGCACCGCCCAGAAAATCTGCTTGCAGCTGGCCTCCAGCGGGGCCCCATCGCCCGGAGGTTCGGGCCGGGGGCCAAAAGGCCGCGCGCGCGCCCCGCAGTGTGGCGGACCCGCAGGCCCGCCGCAGCGGAGCTGCGCGGTCCGCCTGCATGTCGCGCGCGCCCTGGCGGAGTGGCTATGACCTGCTGGCTGCCAGGCACATCCTGGCCATCGCTCGGACGTCCATTTCCTGTGTTTTTCCGGTTTCGTGCACGGCTTGTTCGCGAACTGATCAAGGATGCTCCTCGATGGTCCTCGCCGAAAGAAAAATGCACACGTCCGAGCGATGCCAAGCATCCTGGTCCACGTCGCGGACGAAGTGGACTGCGAGCGCCACGGGGGCCCCTCCGTCCGCGGGGCTGCCCGCGGCGCCCGAGGCGAGGTCGGGCTGCGAGAATCGGGAGCGCGGGCGCGCCACCCCCGCGGTTCCGGGGCTGCCCCGCCCCAGCAGAGCACGGCGGCGGAGAGGCGGGCAGGGCGCCTTGGGATCGGGCCCGCGAGGCTGGGCGGGCGCGCTTTAACGGGCGAAGAACGGTATACAAAACAACTTTTTCGCTGTCGGGGGCGCCTGTCCCTGGGCGGCTGGAAAGTTTATACCCTTACGGTGGCACCGTCGACAGCGAAAAAGTTTATTTTATACCGTTCTTCGCTCGCTGTGGCCCAGCCCCCGCGCTGCCGTCTCCAGCCGCGGCCCGCGGGGTTGTGATCCGACGGGGTCCACCTCCCATGGCTCGCCATTCCAGCGGCCGGCTCGAGGGCCGACGCCCGCCGACCCGCGCGCGTCAGATTCATGGGGGAGCGGCCTCGTGCAGGGGCCAGAATGCCAGCGATCGCACATTCAAGATGCAGGCGGCGCTTCCCGAAGGTGACGAGGGAGCGAGTCGTGCGCAGCTGGGCCAAGACCATGATGCGGCCCTCCAGGATGACCTGGGCCTCTGACCAGACCCAACGTCTGGTTCGTATGCAGTGCCGGCGCCCGTCGCAGAGATCTGACCCGACGTCGCGGGCGGCCCCCCAGCGAGGCAGAGGCCTCCAGGGCCGCGAGGCATAGGAGGGGCAGCACCGCGAGCACCGAACCCAGCCAGGCGTGAAAGTGGCAAGGCATGACCTCGTGGTCGGCGCCCATTCTCCGGACCGGCGAATAGCCGCCCCCCGTTGGACCGCCCTGGCTTCTGGGCCTCCGACCTGGGCACCCGCGACCGCGTAGTGCAACCGCGCCAAGACGAAGCGTCAACGGCGAGCGCGTCCTCGCACATTCTAACCGAAGAACCCGAGCCGCCATGAGGACAAGCCCAGAGGCCCATAAACTCGCGGCGAACAGAAGGCCAGAAGCGGCGGCGATGTGGTCCGGAGTCAGCTGCGAACGAGAAACAGGCGGTGAAAGAAAGACAACAAACTCACGATGCCCGAGCAGACGCGCGGTGCAATGTGACGCGAAGATTCGCATCGTGCCCCCGCTTGCGCGCCCCTCGTGGAAGACGCGCACGATGGCAGGACCGATCTTCTACTCAATCCGAGGGTCGACTCCCTCCGTGGCATCCACGTCCGAGAATGCCCCCTCAGCGCCGCGGTCCCTAGACCCGCCTCGACAAAATGAAGGGGTGGATGGCCCGACGTGCTCTCATCCGACCGGCTCAACCTTCCCCAGAGTAGCCCCCTGGCTTCTACCCAGGACGAACCAGTCGTCGACATATCTGGCGCGGGCGCAAGAAGGGCGCAGGATGGTTGGAGGCAGATGATTCACGATGGCGTGTTCCTCTGAGACGTCAAGCGCAGGTCTGGATCTGCACTGCAAGACATGCTGTCAGGCCCGCGCAGAGAGCTTCCAGCCCGCCGAAATGACCCACAAGGCGAGGTGCATGTAAGGACTGCGGCAGACAGATCGGCCTCGGGCCGGAAAAAAACCTACACGGTCG
This sequence comes from Prorocentrum cordatum, assembly GCA_963575745.1. Lineage (NCBI taxonomy): Eukaryota > Dinophyceae > Prorocentrales > Prorocentraceae > Prorocentrum > Prorocentrum cordatum. Next base: position 61,047 of record CAUYUJ010001359.1, read on the forward strand.
GAGAGGACGCGCGATTGAAAGAAGAGGCCCCGTAGGACCTCGGGTCGCCAAACACGGTGGAAAACGCGACGGGCGAGGCGTCGTCGGCGCCGTGGGCTGAAAACGCAGCCCAGCTGGCGAGAGAGACCAGGTCGATGTCCGAGAAATAGCAAGATGGGATGCGACCATCCACGATGAATCGATAGTTACCTGACTTCTGAATCACAATGACAATGCCACGCGACACTTCGCTGGACAACCGCCACTCCAACAGGTCGCCGCCCGCTGCGCGGCGCAGAAAACTGCGCGCAAGGCGCGGGGTGGCTTCGAGGAAGGGTCCAAGCAAGCGCGCGCAGGTCCGCGCGCCCCGGCAGCATCCTCCGCGCAGCCGCTCAGTAATCTCGATGCCCCAGTCTCCCCCGAGGTGCTCGAAAGATCGCGACGCGCGGCCCTCGGACGGCAAACGACCGAGAGTGCGGCGTCCGTGCTGAGGGGGGCGATCGCGGCGCCGTCGCCGTTGATGCTCTCGGCACAAGAGCGCGGAAGGCCCCCTCGGGCTGTTCGCGTCGTCGGGATGCGTGCCCATGGCGACGACAGCACGGCGGGTCAGACTGATGCTGACCTGCTGAGTTGCAATCGGGGCCGAACGGATTCATGGGCCAGCGGATCCTCAACACCACCAGCACCACAACAACCCACCACAACCCACCACAACCACCATCAACACCACAAACCACCACCATTACCACCACCATCACCACCAACGCCACAACCACAAACATCACCACAACCCATCAGCACCACCACGACCACGAACCACCACACCACCACCACAATCACCACCACCACCACCCGCCACCCACCACCACCACCAGTGCCGCTATCAGCACCACCGCCACCACCACCACAAACCACCACGCCACCACCACTACAAGCCACCACCACCACCACAAACCACCACACCACCACCACCACCACCACCGCCAACACGACTACCACCACCACCACCACCTCAACCCACCATCAGCACCACCCCCAACCCACTACACAACCACCACCACCACAACCACAGCCACCAACACCGCCACAACTCACCACCACCACCACAACGACCCGCCACTACTACCACCACAACCACCACAATCTACCACAGCACCACCAACACCGCCACAACCGCCACCACTACCAGCAGCACAACCCACCACCACCACAACCACAAACCACCACACCACCACCACCGCCACCATTACCACCACCACCACCACCACCACCACCACCACCACCACCACCACCACCACCACCACCTCCACAAACCACCGCCACAACCACCACCGCCGCCACCACCACCACAACAAACCACCACATCACAACCACCACCACTGCCACCACGACCACCACCACAACCCACCACCACCACCACCACCACAAACCACCACCACACCACCATCAAACCACCACACCACCACGACCACCACGACCACGACCACCACCACAACCACAACCACCACCACAACGAACCACCACAACACCACCACTACAAACCACCACCGTCACAACCACCATCACATCCCACCACCACCACCACAAACCACCACGCCACCACCATCACCAACAACCACCACCACCACAACCACCACAACAAACCACCACCACCACCACCACAACTATCATTACCGCCACCACCACCACCACAACCCACCACCACCGCCACAACCACCACCACCAACACAACCACTACGACAAACCACCACACCACCACCGCCATCGCCACCACAACCCACCACCACAACCACAACTACCACCCGCACCACCAGAAACCACCGCACCACCACCACCACAACCGCCACCACAACCACCACCACAACCGCCACCACAACCACCACAACAACCACCACCACCACCACCAGCCACACCACCACCACCACCGACACAACCACCACCACCACCACAGCCCACCACCACCACCACCACCTCAGAGAGGCCCCAAGAGACGCCCAAGAGGCGCCCAGGAGGGTGCACAAATGCCCTGCAGAGGCCCCCGAGAGCCCTCCGACGAGACCCCACGAGGCATCCATTAAGACTCTGACCCAAAACCAAGGCACGGTAGCGGAGCGTCGTCTTCGTCGTCGTCATCGTCGTCGCCGTTGTCCTCGTCGACGCTCCCAGGAGAAGTAGGGCAGAAGGGGGAGGGGAGGAGGGGGGGGATCCAGTTCCACCCCCCCCCCTCCAAGCGACCACAGAACGCGCTCTTGCTTTGGGAAAATCCCACTTCGAGCACACCTGACGGACCCGATCGACTCCAGCTCGACTCCACTTCGGCTCTGGTCGACCCCAGTTGGACGCCCGAGATATCAGGGATAACTCCAGGTAGGGGTAATTCCAGTTTTGGGCCCGCGACGCGCGAACCAGAAAAATTACCCCTCACCGCCCCCAACCCCGATGATCCGAGAGTGGTGGACGTCCGAATGACACGGACAACTCCGTCCTGGGGCAACTCCGGCTTGGGCCCCCGAAGCACGAAGCAGAAACTATGGCTTCCTGCCCCGGATCTGCCCCAGCCTGGATAATTATCTTGGGCTGTGACGCGGTTCGACCCCTGCTCGACCCAATATATCAGCTCAAGCTCGCTTCAGACCCGCGGGGCCGCGGGGCTGGTCCGAGTGCTGCGCCTGAGCCTGGCCGAGCGCGGCCGCTCTCACCTGGTCGATGTACCGGTCCTCGCCGGCCCCCGCCGGGGAAGCGAGGGAGGCGGCCGGGCCGTGGGGCGAGTTGCGGCGGGCCCAGAGGCCCTGCACCCTCCTCCTCGGTCACTCTATATTTCCTCCTGTCCTCCTGTCCCCCCCCCTCCTCCTCCTTCGCCTCCCCCTCCTCCTCATCTTCTTCTCCTTCTTCTTCTTCTTCTTCCTCCTCCTTCCTCCTCCTCCTCCTCCTCCTCCTCCTCCTCCTCCACTTCCTCCTCCTCCTCATCCACCTCCTCCTGTCCTCCTCCTGTCCTCCTCCTCGTCCTTTTCCTCCTCCTCCTCCACCTCCTCATCCTCCTCCTCCTTCTCCTCGTCCTCCTCCTCCTCCTCCTCCTCCTCCTCCTCCTCCTCCTCCTCCTCTTCCTCCTTCTCGTCCTGCTCCTCTCCTTGTCCTTCTCATGCTCCCCTTCCCCCCTCCTTCTGCACCCCCCCCACTCTCCTTCACATCCTCCTCTTTTTCGTCCTCCTCCTCCTCCTCCTCGTCCTCCCCCCCTGTCCTCCTCCTCTTTCTCCTTCGCCTCTTCCTCCTCCACACCGTATGTCCTGCCCATTGCTCTTCCTGCTTTCTCCTCCCACATCCCCCTGTTCCTCGTCATGCTTCCTTTCCCCTCTTCATCCCTCCTCTTTCGTTTTCCCCTCCACCTTTTTAGAAAAATGGTAGGAAGTTCTTCCGTGGAAGCAAACAGTACGTGAGCCAAATATCAGCGGACGGAAGGCGGATGATGTTCACAAATTGTGCGCCCTGCGGCTGTGGCACACTACCTAGTCTCTGATTTGCCACATCGCATCTCCTTCCAGGGACAGGGCCCCAGGAATTTACACCTCTCCTCGACCGAAGTGTGGTCGCCAAACGCGCCGGCAAAAAACATTGTCACTTGGAGAGTATGATCCAAACTACACGCTGCAACCTGCGCAGCTCAACTCGAATGACAGGTACCTGATGTGAAGAGCACGTCCAGCACAGGCACACAACGACGAACATTTGGGCGCAAGCGTGCCAGAGGCTCCTAACACGCGATGCACGATCTTTACGTCTGGTAAAGCACATACCACATGCATGTAAACAATTTTTATATATATATATACACATATGAATATATATATATATATATATATATATATATATATATATATATATATACAGACATGTAACTACTCACAAATCTACACGATACTATCGGTTCGTTGCCGCACAGACAAGCACCTGGATCTCAACCGATCCTGACCTCAAACCCCCGACAAACCGGCTGGCTATGATCACCTAGATATAGATTGATCCAGCTCGTACTTCTCGTTCACAGAATGTTGGCTGGTACCTCCATAGTCATGGCATCTCGTCCCTGCTCACATGTCTAGTCAAAACACGTGCGAGGTTATCATGAGTGCCTGTTTCGATCATTCGAACGCAGTCTTGTCTCAACTCTCCAGCAGACTTCGATGTGTCGAACTTGTCCCAAACCGCACTTGCTCGCAATTGCAATGGCTGCACTTCCATCGGCCCCGTAATGAGATGCCACAATCAACTTCAAAATCCTTGAGAACCCTTTGCAATTCCAACACTACAGAAACACTTTTGCCTTTCCGTGATACTCCGCTTCTCCAGAATATACTGCCACCATGGTCTGAATAGAGCTCCGCAACTTCATCGTGTAATCCCCACATCACCATACCTGCACTCGTTGGTTTCCGATTTCGCTTGCGGCCCGAAAATCCGGCGTCAGTTCATTCCAAAGGGCGTTCTTGACGCAAAAACTGGTGTTTGACTGAGAACTGGCAAAGCTGGGCAAATCTTAACTTCATGGCTTGGGGCTGCTCGTCTTTTTCCTTGAAAGAAAACTTTTTTTGCACCTGCTATATCGCACATTGCATTGTACTGCTCCAGGTCCAACTCTTTGACACATGCCTCAACGTGTCTTTGGCCCGCCCAGTGACATAACGTTTCCCAGCTCCATTCCACATTCGGGCTGAGAAGCCTGATGAATGTCATATCAGTTGGTCCTGGCCCGAGTCTGGCTCGGATGTGAACCTCGACTGACTTGTTCGCTTCGACTTCCCATCGGTCTGGACCAGCGTGGCTGCCCAACAAAACAAGAGCGCCGCCATGCACCCTTAACCAGACTCGCCTTGCATAAAGATTAAACGCACCGCAAATGGTGACGCAGTCCAATTGTCAAAGCCAATGTCGCGTGCAATATCCATGCGGCCGTCTTCCTAGTGGATGGATCGTCCAGGGGGCCGCGCATTGACTTTAAAAATCTTCCAAGCACGCCTGTTTCACGATCTTTTTCGGGCGACCTGATGAAAATGTTCACGTTGGCTCTGGCGGAAAAGTGTGCCGGCGTAGCGTTAAAAAACCCCAGCATGAGTCTTTTCTCGCGCCCCCCCAGGTTGTGCCCTGTTCCCTTGGTGCTGGCCATAAAAAACAATTTTTGGGCCTCCAATGGGGGGCAAGCTGCAAATCTGTTTTTCCTTTGGAGATGTACTTCACCGGCTGGGCCACCAACTGGGCTCGGTACTCTGGGTTGGCCTCGTCGCTCTAATCGATATCAATCCACCTAGTACCTATCGGGCATGTGACAGTAGCAGCTCATCAGTCCTCCTCCTAGACTTTGTCATCGCCCTCGTGTTTCCTGAATGCCACATCGCCTCCCCCCGAGTTTTTAACGTGGGTTCTGGATCGAGCTCGCTCTCTGATGCGTCGTCCCATACAACGTGTACTTGACCATCTTCGCAGTGAATCGCGCGTGTAACCCCAGGAAGCATTTAAGAAACCCCCCGGCGATATCTTAGCACCGCATTTTTATTCGATATTCCGAGGGGCCGAAATAACCGCACGATAGGTTTAGCACCCGGACACACAACAAATTCGCGGGTGGAGGAGAGGAGGAGGAGGAGGAGGAGGAGGAGGATGAGGAGGAGGAGGAGGAGGAGGAGGAGGGCTCCTGGTGCCAGGTAACGCTTCCAGGGTGCGGAAGGGTTATCGATTTGCCGGAAGGGGGGGGGGTTCTTAAATGCTTCCTGGGGTTACCTCCTGGTACCTGGCTGCACTTCAGCAACGCATCCACGTGCCTCGCAGGCAACTGGAACTCTCAGCCAACCCCAGCGTGGCACGCTCCACAAGTCCACCGATATGGCTGGATGTCTCGTGTAACCTGGTAGTCGAATAACGGAACGAGCGAGGTACGAGTGATGACGTTCTGGTGTGGGCGCAGCCCTAAAGGGAGGGGTTCCAGGGGAGGGGGGTAGGGTGCGCATTTGAGTGTTAATGGCCGTCTTCGGGTTTCCCTTGGGTTTTTGCATGTTTTTCGGGTTCCCCCCCAAGACTGCCCAAGAGCGCTCCAAGAGAGCCCAAGACCGCCCAAGACGGCCCAAGAGGCCCCCAAGAGGCCCCCAAGAGGCGCCCAAGGGGCGCCCAAGGGGCGCCCCAAGAGGGCCCCAAGAGGCCGAAATCATCAATTTTCCAAAAAGGAGAACTCTATTTTTAGCATGTGCGCATTTGTCGGCTTTCACGGCGTTGACGACGGCCCAAGAAGCCCCCCAGACCGCCTCAAGACGGCCCAAGAGGCGCCCAAGACGGCCCAAGAGGGCGCCAAGACGGCCCCAAGAGAGGGACCACGAACCGAAAAGTCTAGCCTTTCGCCCCAAGACGCTCCCAGGAGGCCCCCAGAGCCCCCCAAGAAGCCCCAAGAGGCCCCCAAGAGGCGTCCCAAGAGGCCACCGGGAGGCGAAAATCATTGATTTCCTATAGGAAAATGTACATTTTTAGCATACAAGGCTTTTCGGCTTTCACTACGTTGAAGACGCTCCAAGAGGCCCCCAAGACCGCCCCAAGACGGCCCAAGAGGCTCCCAAGAGGCCCCCAAAACGGCCCAAGAGGGCGCCCAAGACGGCCCAAGAGGGCCCCAAGACGGCCCCAAGAGGGGGACCACGAACCGAAAAGTCTAGCCTTTCGCCCCAAGAAGCTCCCAGGAGGCCCCCAGAGCCCCCCAAGAAGCCCCAAGAGGCCCCCAAGAGGTTCCCAAGAGGCCTCCAAGAGGGCCCGACAAGGGCCCCAAAGGACTCCCAAGAAGGCCCAGAGACGCCAAATAGAGAGCGATCGGTAACGCAAAAAGCTCTTCACACCAAGGCTCCCAAGAGCGAACGGTGACGTAAACAAGCTGATAAGACCAAGGCTCCCAGCAGAGAGCGGTGACGTAACAAGTTCCTGACACCAAGGCCCAGCCAAGGCTCAGGAACGGGTGGCAACGCAACAATCTCTGAACACCAAGGCTCCCAAGAGCGAGGGGTGACGTAACAAGCTCTCAACGCCAAGGCTCCAAGTACGAACGGTGGTGTGAGTAATTTCGGTTTCTGTTGTTGAAGCGCTCTTTCCGTTTCTGTGCCGGGCCAGGCCTAATGGCTGTATTGCGTGCTCCTCCTCTGAACTCTCTCCCCATCCCCTTCTTGATATCGCTGACCTCCCTGTCCTCCAGGTCTTGGCTGGCGTCCAAATCATGAGTGACCCTGCGTGGGCGTGAACACCATTGGGGCCTTGAGCTTCCTGCGGGCATTGGGCGAGAGGTGCCATCCTATTTTCTGGCCTACGTCAACACAGTCCCATTGCCGCTCTCATTGCGTTTGCCCCTGACCTGAAATTTGTACTGTTTCGCGCGGCTCACTCCAGGAAACATCCAGGTCACAGGCTCTACAGGAGAGCCCTAATCGGTCGTGAGATGTCATCTGGCGAACCAGATCTTCGAACATAGCTAGACAGATCCGGTCCAGATATACCTCTGATCCCCTCGTTCGGCCCCGTTGGGCCCTGCCGATGCAGGGGCTTTTAGTCATAATTCGGGCGGGTTTCAGTTCGAGTACCTCCCCCCTTCGCAGCGCGTTTCGAAATTATTACAACGTAGACCGCCAATGCATGTCTGTGCGCCTTCATGCTGTAGAATTGTCTGAAACTGCACCGCGGTACAGCTTTGGTTTCCTGCGGGAATCGCAATGCGACAGTTGACGCGGCATTTCACACAGCTCGGACCACATTTGAGGCGCCCCGTTTCGCACTCTAGCATCCCTCTTCGTCTTCTCTGGCCCGAGCCCCTTCGAGTAGAAAGATGGCAGCCAACTGGGGGCCGCGCGCATTGGCCTTGCAATAAACGTTGCGGCTGCGTTGCTCTTGGTGAGATTCCTGGCTTTTTGCACGCATTGCTTCGCATTCGGAATCCCATGGGTCCCCGCAGTCATCTCCCACAATCAATCAGGTCCGTGATTGTCCAAGCGTGCACCAAATGCTCCGCCATGCCGGCAACGCGCCCCGGCGTGTACGCCTCGGAACTGAGGGAACTGCTCGTCGCGCTGGCCTTTCCCGCACAATCCCAGAAATCTGACGACTTCATTAGCTTGCTTGCTGATGTCCCGATTTGCGCAGAGTAACCGCCCTACTGCATCAGGGTTGAAAGCCGTCGCGCTTAACCCAGCACGCGCTCATCGGCGTTTGCGGTGTCCTGGTCTTCCCCTGCATGCTCAGGTCTGCTTTGTGTTGCGTGTTTTCGCAATCGAGCTCATTGCCTCCAGCGCGTGGAGCGAGCAAGGTGCGGCGCCAGAGGCGCGGCAAAGGGGGCCCCAGGCGCCGATAAAAAAAAACGCGCGGATCTCCGAACACGTATGTACCTTCTCCTTTGTTGTTCGACATATGGGGGGGAGGAATGGGAAATGAGAAGACCAAAGGGTACAGATACCGCTATTCCCCCGACCTCTCCTGAATGCGATCTGACCACAGTTCTGAGGCGAACCCGGCGGTGGCGACGAGGGCCTCCAGGGATGCCCCAGAGGCGAAAACGAGGCAAGGGTGGCGGCATCGGTAATTACTTCCTCTTCTGGGACATGGGGCAGGGCGGGAGTGGGAGAGATTGGCGGCGCTCAGAGAGGGGCATGGGGGAGGAGGGAACGCTTCTTAGAAAGAGGCCGCTCTTTAGAAGGCGCCGGCCCTACACCTTACGCGGCGGGGATTTAGCCATATCCACCGCCTGGGAACCGACGTCCTGGTGCCCCAGCGGGCGGCGGATATGGATATATTTCGGCCCCCGGGGGCCCGAGTATGTCCATATCCACCGCCTGCCGAGGCTCCGAACACTGACCCTCCAGGCGGTGGTCATGTATACACTCCCGCCGCGGACACCTGTAGACAAGGCCCGCGCCTTCCAAGAAGCAGGGGTGCTTCTGAGAAGCCTTCCACCCTCCCCCTGCCCCCTCTGTCTTGGACGCCCGAGGGCGGTACGGAAAAAAGAGTACAATGCCCGACAGCAAGTGTTGTCCAAAACCGACAGCGGCCGCTGTCGAGCACGCGGCTTCTTGCCTCCAATGAGCAGCGTCCGCGGCGGCGCGGACAGCGAGTCCTTTTCAAACTGAACGGGGACTGCTTTTAGGTCGGGCGTGTCCTCCTACAGGCGGGGGACGGAAAATGAAAAACACTCAAAAGATGCTCAAAGGTAGTGAACAATTGTCAAGCCATCGCCCCTGGACTCATTTGTTTTTACTATTTCTGGATGTTCCTGCTGTAGAGGGACGTGACCGACTTCAGACTGCTTTTGGGCATCGTACCCATTCTGTCTGTACCCATTTCGATCGTCCCGATCTGCGCGTGGCCGAGGAGAGCCGAGTCCACGTGCGGACGGTCGGCGGAGCGAGTGCGCGCGACTCCGAGGGCGGAGGGCCGCTCCACCCCGGGCACGGGCGGTCGATTCGCGACGACCGCCGCGGCCCCGCGGCGGCTGCCAAAGGCGCGGGGCGCCGTCTGCGGCGCCGGGCTCTTGCCGTAACGGCCGGCGCGACTGCGGCGAGGCGCTCTGCACAACCCGCGCGGGGTGCCGCTCGATGTCTCCGTGTGCGAGCGTTTTCCTAGCTTTTCGACATTGCGCGGAAGGGAGGGGGAGAGGGGGGGTGACTCTGGCTCTGGACCTCTGCTTAGTGCGACTGTTTGGAGCAGTGCTCCCATTGAGAATCCCGTGGGGCGGCGGGGCCCCCGTGCTTACCCCACCTGCTCGAAACAGGCGCCAAAGGCAGCCAAGATCTACTCCATGGGGGGGGGGGAGGCGAGGGCCCGCGCCGATCGGCAAAACAATGACTAAGGAAATGATCACCGACTTGTTCTGGTCTCGGGATGCTTCCAAGCAGCCGCGCCTCACTGAAGGTGCTCCACGCGCGTGTCCAGATCGCGCCCCGAATGGCCGCGGGCGACCCGGGCCGCGACCCGAAGGCCGAGACTCCTCGGCACTGACGCCTAGAGCTGCGCAACTTGAAATCCAAGCCAATATTGGACAGGACAAAGCCAATCATGGACAAACGCGCTCCACTACTCGCAGAGTAACTACTCGCAGATGGCCTGGATCCGCCGCGGGGGATATACGATACATCACGTAGAGGAAGACATCTTTTTCTCTCGAGCGTCTGCGAGAAAACACTTTGCGAGTAGTGGAGCGCGCCCGGTGAAATGAATTATACCTGGCGGACGAGAGACGGAATGTGATACAAACTCGGCAACCATCGGGGATGCCAAGGCCCAGGATTGGCCTGGCAAGCACCGACACCGGTGCAACAGTGATGTGCAACTGGCGCCCTCCAGTCGAGGGACGCCGCGCGACTGCCGCCAGCAGGTTTCAGAGCATCTGCCTCGGCATTGCCCTCAACGAAATCCTTGCCATCGCTCGGACGTCCATCCCCCGTGCTTGTTCCGTGTTCGCTAGATGATCCAAGATGCTCCTCGATGGTCCGCGCCAAGAAAATGCACACGTCCGAGCGATGCCAAAAATCCAGGCCCACACACAGATGCAGTCAGAGGCGCAACGCGGCGCGGTCTCGATGCGGCCTGCAACTAAAACCATCGGTCAGAAGAAGTGGCTAGAGATTTAAAGTAGGAAGGCGTCGAACATAAGTTGGGTTTGCACCCACACCATGATAATGAAGGAAAAGACGGAATCACTCGATAATTGAAATAGGAAGGCGCCTAAAATAGACTAAAGACCTTGGCATCCAGGAATACCTACTTTCAACGACTGGTGGGATACCTCGAATTGATTTCTTCTATGTCGTTCGGTTTGTTGTTACATGGGAAGCTATGTCCAATGCCACCGCCGCCGAAGGAAGCAGTGCGAGACTTGTGAGTTCGCTGGAGAGCAATTCTTCCGCCAGTCCACTGCCGAATCTCGATAGCGCACGGAGGGCACTTTGTGCAAGTGTAGTGCCTAGTGGATCGCCAAAGGCGCCGTCGCCATAACGAGGGACATTCATTTCAAGACTCACATCCGGGGAATTTGAGGCGGCACCGTCGCCACAGCTTATTGTTTCTTGCGGTGATAAGAAAATTAAGACAGCAGGACAGGGAGACGCGCTCACCGAGGCGGTGCAAGACAGACCCTGAGATCCGCCGTCTTTTAAAAATTGGAGCATCGTGAAAAATCACGACTGGAGCGCACCCCATCTTTCTGCCCGATCCATTTGTGCGGGTTCCGAGGCCCGACACTGGGCGAATGCGTGCGGCTCGAACAGCTCGAGCCGCCAGGGTCTCAGGGACCCGCAGGCAGGAGGTCGCGGTGGCCAACAGGGGCTCGCGAGCACGGCTCCAGGTCGGGCGTGTCCCCCCTACAGGCGGCTCGTGGACGAGCAGAAACAAACAAATAGCCCGAACCGTAGCCAGCAAATGACCAGAAGCAGTCGAGGTCTCCTCCCCAGACTTTCCTGTCTTGCTGCTCCTGCACCTGCGCCCCGTTGGAGGGACAGGCCCGACTCTGCGCGTGGCTCCGCTGCTCCGCCGCCCGCCGCCCCACGCTGGCGGCCCCCGCGCAGCTCACGCCGAGCGCGTGCGACCCGCGGCCGGCTAGACCGACGGGGCGCCGCCCTGCTGGGGCAGGGCGACGACCAGCCTCTCGAGCCTCTCGAGCGTGGCGTTGACGGCCCCGAAGTTCCTCGGAGCCAGACAACCAAGGCGCAACGTCGTGCTGCTCCCATCGCAACTTGAGGACCACGCCCCAGAAACAGTGGCGAGCACCCGGAAAAGAGTCGAAAGGGCGTCGAAACGGTGTGGAGCCGGTGTCGGACGAGCGCCTCCTAGGGCCCGACACGCGAAAACCCTCGAGTTTGGGTACTCCTTTTTTCCCTGGCGCTCGACACTCTCTCTGGCGATCAAGGCTAAAGCAGGTTGAAACATTAGAAGCGTAACGCACAGAACATGTCGGACGTCCGCGCGGCGCTCTTGGATCGGCGCTCTGACGGCCCTCCCTGGCGCGCGGAGCGCGCAGGCGGCGGCACCGGAGGCCCCGCCAGGGGGGGGGGTCCCTGGGGAAACCAGCAAGTACCAATACGGCTACAGTCGGGGCCTTGACCTAAGGAGCCCAAAATGAGGAACGAGGTCCCTTTTTTCCATAAGTTAAACTTCGCTTTCCGATCGAAAACATAAGGGAAACCTGAGGCAAGCTGCGAAACACTTAAGGAACGCGAAGCCCCTCCCCAACGAAAAGGGTTCCTTCTTCAGGGCCCCGACTGTACTCGCCGGACCCCTCCTGGGGTGGGCTCTGACCAGGATCTCGAGGCGAACCCAGCGGTGGTGACCAAGGACTCCCGGGAGGTTCAAGACGGCGAAACGGAGTCAAGGGTAGCGACATCGGTGCCTTTTCCTACGCTGAGTCCCAGCGCAGACTCAAGAAATTCACACGGACCTCCCAAGATGAATGATTCTGTATTTCATTATCTGGTAGTGTTCTACTTCGGTTCCTCTCGACGTCCGCCCGGAGCGCCTCGATGTCCGCGACGAGCTGCCTGGCCTTATGGTCGCCCCCGCCCCCCTCCAGGCACTTCGCAGCCGCGGGCCCCTGTTGGGAGGCATCGTGGAGCACCCAGCGACGGCGCTTTTCTGCCCTGGCAGCGGCTCCAGATTCGGGGATGGACAGACCCCCCTTTAGTAAAACGTGGTTTAGTGAAAACGACCTCGGGCCCAAACTTGGCGGGCGCAAGCCTGGAAAATAACGGCCGCGGCGCCCTCTCGAGAACCGAAAACGGACAATTCACTAATCGACGTGTCACTATTAGGGGTTCTGTCCACCCCCGACAGATACCCAAATCTCCACCGACCTGATTCTTCAATCCTGGCACTTTGCCTCGACTCCGGCCTCCGGGATCCATTCTCAAGAACGGATGTGCGGTTACCTCCGGGCCAGGGGTCGGGAACTCGGGAGCCGCGGATTGAAGCACAGATCGTCGGATGCCTATGCAGCAACCAGCGGGAGCACGATCGGCAGACCGTGATGGAAAGCACCAACTTGTTTGCTTGCTCGCTCGCTGGCTCGCCCGCCGGTCTTCCCGAATACCCCCGCCGCATCGCTTCTGCTCCACTGCGCTCGCTCGCTTTCCTGCCTGTTAGGGCTCGCTCTGGCGTGCTTCGATGCCTGCCTGGTCCCCTGCGCACGTGTGCTCCATTGTCGGTTGCGCCTGCTTGGCTGCTTGGCTGGTTGCCTGCCATTCCCAGTCTGTGCTTGCACTTACTCGCACTGGCTACTTGCCCTTGCTTCCTCGCACGCGCGAGCCCGATTGCCCTTGTTCGAGCGTCGAACGATCGAATGTGCCTGCTCGATGCTGATTGCTTGCCCACCTACCTGCCCACCTGCCCACTTTATCGACTGCTGCGCTAACGATCTCAATCATACTGATGATAGGACTGTGATACATGTCCAGGCGGCCGCGCCCCCCCTGAAAACCATGCAGGAATGCGCAATCTGCCAACAAGCAGCGGTCCTGGCCGGCCCGATCTTGGGCCCGGGAACGGCCCCGACCCGCGCACTCTCCGAACTTGCAGCTTGGCCAGTAACGCATGCGCACGGATCTGGCCAAGAGGCAGAAGGGTGTTTGGGGACGCGCAAAGGTACCGATACCGCCACTCCACGGCCCTCTCCGGGGGTGCGTTCGGAGCACAACCTCGAGGCGAATCCAGCGGTGGCGACGAGGTGCCTCCCAGGAGGCCGAAAAAGCGGAACACGAGGGACAGACAGCGTTCCGGGTACGTTCCCTCATCTGAATGTCTGACGGAACGGCGCTGTCGGGAAGGACCACACTCTGAGTCACTGTGATTGCCGCCTCCCCCCACAGAAGGCGGGACGCTTGGAGGGGAGGGGGACCAAAACATACCATGTGCACCGACCTCGGGTACAAGATCGGAAGAAGGAAAACCGGCACACAAATACTATTTCGGAGGTCCGACAGAATAGAGTCGAGGTTAATCCCTTCCGAGGGACACATTGCCGTAGGAATGCAGAAGGCATGGGTCGCGAAAAACAATACTCCAAGATCCCCTTGATTTGACAGGGTCGACCTGCCAATCAACCTCGCCTGTATGCTTAGGCTTAGGTCGGGCATGTCCTCCTGCAGACGGGTTCCGGGCGAAAAATAAGAAGTAGTCAAAACATGCTCGAAAACAGTGGAAAAATATTGGAAAGATCGCCCCTGGAATATCACTTGCCTTTTTTTGAATACTCCTCCTGTAGGGGGGCACGCCCGACTCGAGCTTAGGCCGTTCTGTGCTCCTCGACCACAAAGCCTGGCGCCTTTGGCTCCGCTGAGGCCGGCGTCCTCTTCCGGCCGGCCCTCACTCCACACACGGACAGACCACCCACCAGACCACACCAGCCCAACCCGAGGACCCGAATTTCGGGTTGGGGGGGTACGGGTTCCATCTGTGTTCTTGTCCCATGTTCCCCGACCTCCCCCCACTGGCAATGGAGGGCAGACTGATGCCTTCGGGTTGGGTTGGGGTGGCTTGGTGGGTGGTGACAAACGCGACTTCTTCATATGTTGGAGCACGCGTCTTGACGTCCAAGCCTTTTCGGGCCTCTGGCGGCGCTCGGGGCGCCGTCGGGGCACCGAGTCGGGGCCGCTTTTGTCGGCGAGCCGCGGCTGCCGCAGACGGCACCCAGAGGCTGGTGGGCTGAACCTAAACGGTGTTTTTCGTTTTCGGTTCGTTTTCGTTGTCCCTCGTCTTGTCTTCAATCCACCTTCACCGCAAAACGAAATCGAAACGAAAACGGCGGACGGAATCACCCAAAACACCGTTTGGGTCCAGCCCTGCTCCAGGAGCCGACGATCGCTTTCGAAGACCTTCGAACTTCGAGCCTCGGAGGTGTCGGGGCTTTGTTGGCGCGAGAGGCGTGTCCCGAGGAAGAGGGGGATGGGTCATCGACCCAAGGTCTCTCCCTATGAAGCAAGCCAAGTCCAGACAAACGAAGCAACCATCTTCCTAACGCAACGCAGAACAGCTCAAGAAAGGCAGCGCGATGCATTACACTGCGGCGCAGTGCAAATCAACGCGCACCAGCGCGACGCAGGCTCCAAGGTCTCTCCCTCTCGACCAATGACACATTCCCAAACGTTTGTTGGCAGACCTGGGGCCTGGGGAGGGGCCCAGAAGAGGGCACGGAGGCCGTCGAGAACGGCGAGGGACGTCGAACAGCGTCGTTCGCGTCGCTCAAGAGCCCACAGACTTGCCATCGCTCGGACGTCTACTTCCCGTGCATGTGTCGGTTTGGTGCGTGTTTTGTTTGCTCGATGGTCCAGGATGGTCCTCGATGATTCTCGCCGAGAAAAAATGCACACGTCCAAGCTCAGGACCCCACAAGGATGGCAAACACCCAAAAGAAGACGTTTTTGGTCGGTGTTCGGCTTTTGGAGACTTGGGATTTCCGTGTGGATCTCCTGCAGCGCTGGCAGCGAAGCAAAGGTATGACGCTGCAGTGCACCAGTAAATCGCATGGCTGTTTGCTTGCCTGCTCGCTTGGCCTTCGGCCAAACATCGGGTCTCCGGCGGCCGTTCGGGACGCTTCGGATCCCCCCCCGAGATCGGAGGTCGCGAGAGAGTTGCAACATCGCGAACAATCTCGACCAGAGCCCCAAACCCCATCTTTCTGCGTCACGTTTCGAGCCGAATCGACCGGTGAAGGTCCCCGGGCCCGAAATTTGGCGCAGACGCCCGGCTAGAAAAACTGGCAAACCGCCTGGATTCCGGGTCACGGCGAACTTGCCTTCCCCCCAGAGCCTTCTGCCAACCAGAGGGCCCGAAAACGTATGAAAAATGAGAACCACCACCCACTATCTCAGGGATCACTCCCAGACATGCGACGTCTTGATGTTTTCAATGCGCGGTCATCGGAATGGAGCAGGGACCGACCGTCGCGGCATTCCTATAGGCCTACCACGACACGTTCTCATAATAAAAACACGAGAACGTTATCATAACAAACACCGTGTTCTTTGGACAAAATCCCGATTGATGAAACCAATGCGGTCCCAATCAGAAACGGTTTAAAACATTCCGCGCAAATCACATCATAATCTTTGACTCTTGGAGCAATAGTTTTTGGGCGTATGGGCAAACCAGGCCGCTTCGCCACTGGTTGACGGAAGTCCCTGCCCTTTCCCTGGGGCCGACTACTTTTCCCTCGCAGAAGAACATCACGTGCGACCCTCCCACATCTCGAAACAACACGTCGCTAGGCTAACGGGGCACACCGCACAACCCGACCTGCAATAGGCGAACTCATGCTATGGCCTGAGCAACGAATCTTTAATGTAGTTGCTCTGCATGCGAGGATGTCCCCCGCGGCCCCACCGGCCAACGATATCCCCTACACGCAGCGCCCAGGAGGGCCCTTGTCCCAGGGCCGGCGTCGAATCCCGAGCGGCCTTGTTGATGGACCTGCGGCCTCTGGCGATGGCTCCCCGCAGCAGAAAGCTGCCCCACACCTCCGGTCGCTGTTTTGCCCACGACGCGCGCACGACGAGGACGCCTGGGCCTCACGACACGGCAAATTCTTGGCACCCGCATGATCGGGCGAGACGTGGTCAGGGAAATTAGGGCCCTGCCTTCCTTCCCCAAATGTGTGCGGGGGCGGACTCTGGAACGGCTTCCTCCAGAAGAGCTCCCGCTTCCGGAGATGCACGGGGAAGAGCGAGATCCAGGGCAGAGCGGACGCGAAAACGTGAGGCCCGAATCTTACCCCCGGACTACCCCCTTGCCCTCATGATAACTCGGGACTCTGACCTCCCCTGAGATCCGACGCAACGAAAAACTTCGAACACCTTAAAAAACCACAGCCTTGACGCCTAAACCTACCTTCCTGCGCCACTGTTCGAGCCGGATCGCCATGTGAGGGTCCCGGAGCCCCAAACCGGGCGACAACGCCCGGCCTTCCCCCCCCGAATCGGGGACGCACTGACCCGGGTCCATCCAAACCCGGGCCAATCGGGCGTTGCAAGATCCTGCAAGATCCTGCAGGGTCCCGCGGGATCCTCCACCTAAGCCCTGGTCAGTGCGCCCCTGGGGCCCTGCAGGAACCTGCAAGATCCGGCGCTCTGACTGACCCCCGTTTGCACCGTTCAGAACACGCTCCTGGGAGCCTTCCGTAATCACCTGAGTGGTCGCAGTGGCTCTTCCAATGGCCACCATTGGACCCCAGCGGCCCCCTGCAAGCGTAGAGCCGCCTCGACTGTCTCCTCCAGTGGCCCCCCCCCGGCCTCCAGTGGCCTCCAGTGGCCTCCCGCAGCCCCGGAGGCCTGCAATGGCACGAGCAAACGACTGTGGACCACTGGAGGCGCAGGAACGCCAGGCCAGCTGACAGCAAGAGGCTCCCGGGATCGTCTTCGGAAGCGCCGCCACCCGTCTCTTGATCGGGAGCGGCCAAGAGGGGGGTGTCCATGAGGGGGGGTGCAAATCATGACCGGCGGCATGTGCGCGGCCCAGCGGGGGGGCCAGGGACGTAATGAAATGAGAAGAGGCGCCATGAAATCTGGGGAAATATCATGGCCCCCGCCATGATATCCCCCCCCCTAGTCATCGCCCCCCTCTTTGCCGCCCCCGACTTGAGCCCCGGCCGAGCCTTCTGCGGCGCGCCCCGGCCGCGCTCCCCCGGCGTCGCCGCGGGCGGCTGGGCCTCTGCAGGACCACCGCCGCTGCGCTGCCGCTCCCGCGCGCGCCAGGCCTCCTCCGCGGAGCTGCCGGCGAGGGGGGGCGCCGGGGGCGTTGTTTTTTTCTCGTGTGGGGAGAGGAGGAGGAGGAGGAAGGATAAGACCTGCCTCCTCCCTCATCCTCCCTCCCTCCTCCCTCCTCCTCCTCCTCCTTTTCCTGCTCCTCCTCTTCCTCCTCCTCGTCCTCCCTCCTCCTCCCTCCTCCCTCCTCCCTCCTCCTCCTCCTCCTCCTCCTCCTCCTCCTCCTCCTCTTCCTCCTCCTCCTCCTCCTCCTCCTCGTCCTCCCTCCTCCTCCCTCCTCCCTTCTCCTCCTCCTACTCCTCCTCCATTCCTTTTCCTTACAGAGAACTCCTCCCTGTCGCACCCCGAGGCTGGTTCAAAGAGCGGGCCGGGCGTTTCGCCTGAGACTTCCTCACCAGCTTCACAGATGGAGGGTGGGTGGTGTCCAACATGTGGCTCTTGCCTTGGCGCCGCGCACATTCAGTTTAAACATTTGCAAGAGTTTCACACATTAAGGACGGGTGGTTTTCACAATGCGGCTCTCGCCTTACTGCCGCGCACACTCGCTCTAAACATTCGAACGAGTTTCACGGGTTGGGAGCGGGTCGTTTTCAATATGTGGCTATCGCCCTAGCGCCGCGCACATTCGATTTATTAGTTAACAAGAGTTCAACGGATTGAGGGCGGGTCGTTTTCAAAATGTGGCTCTCGCCCTAGCGCCGTGCATATTCCTTTTAATCATTTGAAAGAGCTTCACTGGTTCTCATGGCTAACGTACCAGAAACGGTATGTTGGAACGATTCAAGATTGTCAGTGCGCAACAATCATGTTGTTTCGTTGAGTTGATGTCCCAGAAATTATGTTGTGGCACGATTCAGGATCGCCAAGACGTAACAGCTCAGGGAGCTCGCTTCGTTGAAGTCCTGAGAATTGTGTTTTGGCACGCTTCAAGATGTTCACACGGTTGTCCCACCCAACGGGGCAATTCCCTCAGTGGACATGACCCCTTGAAGGGGCCTGTGAAGAAGGACATTGGAGGGAGGGTGTATTTCAACATCATTTATGAATCACTGATCCTTCTCCTCCTCCTCCTCCTGCGCCTCCTCCTCTTCCTCCTCATCCGCTTCCTCCTGCTCCCCCGTCCCCCTTCCTCCTCATCCGCTTCCTCTTGCTCCCTCCGCCCGTCGAAGTTGTCCTCGTCCTGAAGCCAGGACGAGGACAACTTCGACGGGTGAGGAAAAGTCGAGAATCCCTGAGATCTGGCGGCCCTAAAGGATGTCCTGGGCGCCGCAACCTTCTCAGAGCGTTCGGAAATTCCGGAACGCTCTGGAACGGATTTATCCCCGTCCTGGCCCCGTCCGCAGGGAGCGCGCGACCACCGAGCTTCACCTGACTCGGTCTCGATCTTGCGGGTCCCAAAACCGTGCGGCGACAGACCCAGCGTTGACCTCGAAATCCGAAGGGACCTCACCGCAGGGTCCGTCACCAGTCGCCCGAGACATGCTCGAAGAACGACCTCAGTTCCAAAACCGTGCAATGACCCCGAATCCCCATCGACTCACCACACGGTATGGTCACCACCCCGCTGGGGGGGCCCCGACATTCGCTGTGCGAATCAGACCCCAAGCGAACCGGGAACACCACACGAACGGACCTGCGATAGGCAAACTCATGCACTGAACCGTGGCCCAGAAGGATAGGCGAATGTGATTCCGAGATCTGTACAACAGAACATTTTTGGAGCAGGTAAAAATGCTTGAGCGGCCCAAAATCGCAAGCAACAGAAGCTGAAACGCCGGCTGGGGGTCACAATACTGAGGGGGGAACAGCAATACAGATTGCGTCTCCCAGAGCGATGCTGCCCACCCCCTGAGGGAAGTCTGGGGGGTCCTCCCTCTATGATTCTGGGGCCAACATGTTTTACGATGCGCTGATGTTGGAGGCGCACGTCCGACATGAACATCTAAGATTATGTTGCTCCCATCGCACTTAAGGACCACATCCCAGGAATAATCTCGAGCACCCAGAAAAGTGTCGAAAGAGTGCCGAAACAGTGTCGGGCGAGTGTCTCCCAGGGCCCGACGCGTATACCCTCGAGTTTAGGTACTTTTTTTGGGGGGGCGCGGTCGGCCAACAGAGTTGCTCTTATCGCTCATGACGCACAGGTCGGAACTCTAGGACGCGCAGGCTCGCGAGGGGGGCAGGGGAGGGAGGAGGAGCAGGCCAGGAGGAACAGAGAGGCCACAGAGACCAACGCCGCCGTCGTCACGACACGAACCAGCCGCGCCCGGCCACGGCGGGCCCGTGCAGGACGCCGACGAGCTCGTCGCCGAGCTCCCTGGCCAGCCGTCGCTGACGGGCGCCACGCCGAGGGACTGGGGGCCGAGCTTGACCTCTTGGCCAAGCTTCACTTTTTGGTCGCGGCGGGCACCGCCACGCCCCAGACGGGCGCCATGCCGACGGACTGGGGGCTGAGCTTGACCTCTTTGATCCGGAAGGGCAACATCGGCGACGGCCCGGCCGCGCCACCCGCGGCCGGCTTCTCGGCGGCGCCGCCCGCGCCAGGGCCCTGCACGTCGCCAGCCTTCGCGTCGGCCGCGGGCATGGCTGGTCCCAGGAGGGCGTCGGGGAGAGAGGGCAGGGGCGTCCTGTGAGCCAAAAACTGCTTGAGCCAAAATGGCTACGGAACCCTCGAGTTTAGGTACTTGTTTCTGGTGCTCGAAATTCTAGTTCGTGATCAAGGCTAAATGATGGGTCTGTTTTCCACCACCACCACCATAAGTTGGATGGGGGGGGAGGAGGGGGAGGAGGTGGAGGAGATAGAGGAGATGATAGAGGAGGAGGAGTGAGGAGGAGTGAGGAGGAGAAGGAAGAGGAGGAGGAGGAGGAGGAGGAGGAGAAGGGAGGAGGAGGAGGAGGAGGAGGAGGAGGAGGAGGAGGAGGGGAGAAGGGAGGAGGAGGAGGAGAGGAGAGGAGGAGGGAATGAGGAGGAGGAGGAGGAGGAGGAGGAGGTGGTGGCAGGCAGGCCCATCACCAGGGTGGGCCGGGACACCGTCCGCACGGGGGCACCGCTCTCGCCGCGGATGGCCAGAAGAGAGCACGCGCCGCCGAGCCCGCGCGGGGCGCTCTCCGAGAGCGTGCGCGCCGCCCTGGCGGGGCCGGCGCCGCATGCTCGGGCGGTGCAGCAGGGGCGCATGGCCCCCGGGGGGGGGAGCACTGCGTCGACCCAGACAGCGGGCGCTTTCCCACTCGGCGCTTCGACACTGCAGGGGGCAGGAAGCCCAACCCGATGAGAAGCACCCCAGCACGCGGAGCCGTTAAGTCAACGCACCCAGAGAGAGAGAGAGAGAAGCAAACCATGGCAGGGCTAGTTAGGAAACGCCCAGGGCCGTTTAGTGAACGCCCATTGCCCGGTCTGGGTGGCTTTTCCCCTCCCCTGACATTGGGCGGAAAGGGGTGGGGGGCGGCTCTGGCTCCGGACCTCTGCGCAGTGCGATTCCTCTTGGCAGCAGGGCGTCCTATGGGGGAGGGGCCCCGCCTGCCTGAAGCAGGCGCCAGAAACAGCCGAGGCCCACTCCGCGTGGGGGGGGGGAGGAGGGGGGGGTGCGAGGGCCCGCGCCGATGGGCAAAACAGTGAATGCAAAACGCTCACATAGCCCACGATCTGTGTCTTTCCTATCCGGGCGTTCTTCCTCGCCGTCGGCCCCTGCAGCCCGTTGACGAAGACAGAACACTACCCCCAAGGAAGCGGTCGGGACTTCTGGGCAGGGCTCGGCCTACACCATGTTCTTCGTGCCCCTGTTGTTTTCATTCTCCCGCGTTCTGTCTTCATTCCGCCTCTGCTGCGAAACGAAATTCAAAACGAGCACGGTCCACGAAGTCGCCACAACACCGTTCAGCTCGAGCCCTGCTTCTGGGGCCGCGGATAGCATCACATCGGCGGGCAGGGCTCGAACTAAATTGTGTTGGTCGTTTTCGTTTTGTTTCGGTTTCCTCGTTCTGCCGTCGTTCTGCCTCTGCTGCCACACGACGTCAAAACGAAAGCGACCCACGGAATCGCCATAACACCGTTCAACTTTGGGTCGGGCATGTCCACGCACACGCGGGCTTGGGAAGCACCGTCAAACAGTAGCACGAAGAAGTCGTCACCTGACGACTACTCTTGCCCATCATTGACCACTCTTCCTGTGGAGGGACATGCCCGACTGAAGCTTAGCTCGAGTTAGGTCGGGCATGTCCCCCTACAGGCGGATTTTGGGCAAAAAATTAGAAAATAATCAAACACGACCCCTAAATTGTCAAACATAGTCAAAAAAATCGTCCCCAGACTACTTTCTTACTGTTCTTGAATATTCCTCCTGCAGAGGGACAGGCCCGACTTAAAGCTCGAGCCCTGTGCCTGGGCATGCGCGGCGGGGCGGCGACTCCTCGGCGGCCGCGGCGGGGGCGGGGTGCAGCCCGGGTGGGGGGGAGAGCACCGCACCAGTGAATGGGGCCCAGGGGCACACGAAGACGCAGACACACGCCCCAGGCTTCCCTATCATCTCTCCCACATGTTCTGGGTGCTCGTCTTAAGTCGGACCTGTCCCTCTACAGGGGGAATAACGATTTGTTGACTATGTTTGACTATTTAGGGGTAGTGTTTGATGATTTTTAATTTTTCGCCCAAAGTCTGCCTGTAGGGGGACATGCCCGACCTAATGCTCGTCTCACCCCCCACGCCCCACAATTTCCCGTATCCTCTTGGGAACCGACGGAATCGACGACTCATTTTGAGCAGGGACCGACCGTCCCGGCATTCCTATAGTCCTACCCCGGAGTGTTCCTGGAACCCAGCAGTGTTCGAATAACAAAAGCAATGCCCTCAGAACAGAAGCCTGGTGTGTTGAAGCAAGACGGGTCCAAGCCAGAGCTGTTCTGAGAACAGGCCGTGCAGACCACCATAGGCTCCTAGAACACTCTCTGGCAGGCCTATCGGCGAGCCAGGCCGCTTCGCCACTGCTCGATCCGTGCGTCTGCGCCCCGATGGTCCGCTACCGAAAATTTCCGGTAGCGCTCCGCAGACCGACATGTAGCGCCCAATACCGGTATCAGAGCGTTCTGAAATTCGCTATTCCAACGCCCTCAAACGAAGATCCGGTCGCTGCCGAAATTCGGGGTGCGCCGAAATCGCTGCCGAAAATGTCCGGTACCAGACCATCTGGGCGTGGTTTTCCCCCTCCCGAGCCAGGGCGGCAAACGCCGCGCACGCCCACCGCCCCCGGACGGGCCCCCCCTCGGCGCCGGGGGGGCGGCGTGCCGAACGTGCGGACGCGGCCGCGGGAGACCCTCGCAGGAAGCCCGGCCCCGAAGACCCGCGCGGAGAGGTGCAGCCTGGAGGGGGGGGGGCCAGGTCGGGGGCGCGCAAACATGGAGCAGCGATCCATGGCTGTGGCGCGCGGCCAAGAAATCCATGGATCGGGGGGGGGGGCCCTCCCCCAAAATGCGGCCTGTGCCGCCTCGTTCGTTGGCGGACATCCGCGATTTCCCATTGAAACGGGGCCCGTCGCTTGTCCACGCCCCCTTAATCTATGTTTTCGATCGCCTGCCCAGGGCACCCTGGACCGCAGCAGCTCCCTTCCAACGGCCGCGGGAAGTCGCCGCGCAGCGCGAGGAGCGAAGAAGCCCACGGTGCCCTGACAAAAGGCAATATGTGTTTGTTGTTGTGATTGTTCTCTTTCTTCTCATTATTGTTATCACTATTAGCATGATCATTATTAATTGCTGTTTCCTTTTTTGCGGTCGAAAAAAGACAAGGAAAAGCAATCTGGCTTCCTCAAACGCCGCCAGCCGATGCACGCGTCCGGGGCCTGGGCGCCCGAAATGGGTAAAGTCGGGGCGTTGACCCAAGGAACGCTACATAAGGAAAGAGGCCTGTTTTTTCCCACAAATCAAACCTGGATGTCCCGTGGAGCGAGAAATGAGGAACGCCGGGTCATCAACCTGACCAAAGGAATAATACATAAGGAACGAAGCTCCTCTTGGAGCCCCGTTCCTTAGACCAGCCGCCCTCATCGGCAAAACGAACCCGCGCGTCCAAAATCTGAAGGACCACCAGGGGGGCTCGCCGCCAAAAAGGTAGCGGAACGCATGCAAACCTAAGGAACGACCGAACCCCTTCTGAAAAGTAAGTGTTCCTTATTCAAACCGCTCACTGTACTCGTGTCCAGGGCTTGAACGCCCGAGATGGCTACGCCCAACAAGAAAAGTTGTCCCAAACCGACAGCGGCCGCTTTTGGGCAGGCGGATCTTCGTCTTCAAAGAACGACGTCCGCGGCGGCGCGAACAGCGAGTCCTGTTCCGAGGGACAAGAAGGGACTGTTGTTGGACAACGTGCCCATTCTTTCCGCACCCGTTCCGATCGTCCCAGAAGGAGAGCTGTGAGGCGGCGCGGGCAACGAGACTCGTTCAAATGCGCAAGCACTGCTGCTGGGCATCGTGTCCGTTCTTTCCTTGCACCTTTCGGTCGTCACGACCGCCCATGCCTTCGGCGATTTGAGCAGGGACCGACCGTCCCGGCATTCCTATAGGCCTACCACGACATGTTCTTCGAACCCAAAAGTGTTCTTAGAACCAAAAAATGATCTTAGAGCATATCCGATGTGTTAAAACAAAGCAGCCAGAACGGTTCTGAGAAGATTTCGTGGAAACCACAAAAGGTTCTTAGAACAGTGCTTGGTAGGCCTATACGCACGCCGGGACGCTTCGCCACTGCTTGAGCGATGCTCCCCGGCGAACGCGTGCCACGCCCGCCGGGGGGCCACTCCCGCCCTCTTGCCCATGCCGGCTCGAGCGGGCCAGATCGACCCGCGGGGGGGGCCGCTCGCGCACGCGCGCTGCTACTCTCAGGTCGGGCATGTCCTCCTACAGAAGAATTTTGGAGGAAGGATCAAACATAGTTCAAAAGCATCAAAACATGGTCAGAGCAGAGTCGACAAATCGTCCCCAGACTATTTTGGGACTACTTTCGAATCTTCCTCCTGCGGAGGGACAGGCCCGACTTAATGCCACTCTGAAATGAAGCCAGGAAGAGGACAACATCGGACCGATATATCGAACATCTACGAAAACTGGCGGGCGTGTGAGACGCATCCGGCGCCGAGCCCGCTGCAAAGCGCTGCGGGAGGCTGTGGGAGCACTCCGGAACGCTCTCAGGGGACTCCTCTGTGTCTGGCTCTTGTCGTCACTGTATGCGCGTTGGCCTCCGACGCCGCGTGGGCCCTTCGGCCTTGAACGAGCGCGGCTTTCCGACAGCGCGGGTCGTGCGATGTCAGCCGGTTCCGGGCCGCTGGCGGCTTTCAACCTTGAACGCCCGCGCTGGGGTCGCTGCGGCGTCGGCGCGGTCTGAATATGCCGTGCTCTCTATATACAGAAGCGGGATGGCGGGAGGAAGGGGCTCTGGCAGTCGGGCATCGTGAGCAGCTCACAACACGCTCTCTCCCAGACATCCGTTGCCCTGTGTCTTCACCGCGGGCCTCCTGCAAGCCCAGACCTACTCCTCAGGGCCCCTTTCTCGCCCGACCGAGTCGAACAGACTCAGAATCGCGGCCCCAGCCGCCGAATCGAACCGCACCGAGCCGGATCGTAGGCGGCCCTGGCCGCGGCTCCTGCAACGCCGAGGCGGCATAGGACTCGTACTGGTGCCCCGTCCTCACGTGCTGCAGCCTGTGCTTTCGGCGCGCCTGGAGCCTGGCGCCCACCCCCGTCGGGGCCTCTTCGGCCTCCACTGCCTCCGCCTCCCCGCCTCCGTCCCTCATCCGCCAGTCTCTGCTAGAGGCCTCCTAGATAGGGTCCGAGTAGGTGGGGTCGGAGGATCGCGCCGCATCGCCGATACATCGGCGATGCATCGGCGATGCATCGGCGACGTCGGCGAGGCATCGGCGCCGTCGGCGTGGAGAAAAGCGGGCCCCACATCGAGCCGCATCGCCGACGCATCGGCGATGCGGCGCGACCGATCCTCCGACCCCATCTACTCCGACCCCAGCTGGGGAGGTCTAGACCTCCGCCCCCCTCGTCGTTCAGCATGGGGTGATCAAGCGGGTCCTGAGGGAGACGGGTCCTGGACCTGGGGGCCTTCCCCCAGCGCGGGTTCTGCCAACTGGGCCGCTCCTGGACAGCCCTTGGGGCCCATGGAGGGCCCGAAGAGCCCGGAGACACCAAGCCTTGGGACCCGCTGCTCTCGGGCCCGCCTCCCCTCCCCCATGGCGAGAATTGGCGTCGCGCCCGGGGGGAAGTGAGAAGGGGCGGGCCTTCTCAGAAGGCCCGGAAGTCCCCTGGCCTGCCGAGAAGGTTTCTGAGCCTTCCCCGAAGACAGACAACCACTTCTCCTTCTCATTTCCCCCCCGTCGCTCGCCGCTGAATTCGGTTTTTGGACCATACCTCGGCGGAAAGAGCGGCAGCAGCGGCGGCGGTTCCGACTGCAGCCGCTGCGCCCACCATATTAGGGAGCCCACAAAGGACGTACACGCCCAGCTATGTACATGAACACGGCCCCTCGATCCGCGAGACTGGCCGCGTGATACGAACATTCGGGCAATGCGGATTCGTGTACGTGTACGTCCTCCTTTCGCTCCTGACATATGACTTCCTGGGGGGCCGCGGCTCGCGGCCGAGCTCGAGCACGTGGGCTCGACGTGGACCTGTCTTCCGTGCCGCGCTGTCGTGCCGCAGTGTGGCAGTACGGTAGAGGGAAACAACTAGTGAACACCCCCCCTGCCCCCCAAACTCAAGGTTGGCACGCGGGGGGGAGACTGCGGTCGAGGTGCAACTCATCAGGCCCACCGCCAACTTTGAACATTGGGGGAGGGGGGAGGCGTTCACAGATGAATGTGGCATGAGTGTTCGCTAATTTTTTCCGAGGCCTGTATGGTGTCGTCGCGTGTGGTGCCGTACCGTACTGTCTCACGATCCATGTCTCGGGGGCGATCGAAGGGAGAAAATGATAAAGAAAAAACCATCTCAGAAGGCGCCGGGACTTCTCAGAAGCTCTCCAGCCATCTGAGACATGTTCAGAAAACTGCTCAGAACGCGCAGAAAAACTTCTCAGAATGCCGGGACACTTCCGAACCTTTGAGAAGCCCTTCTCCATCCCACTTCCCTGAGATCCGATATGAGAACTCTTAGAGAATCACCCCAATAGTTTCGGACCCATCTTTCTGCGCCATTTTTTGAGCCAAATCTGTCTGTGAGGGTCCCGGGGCCCGAAACTACGCGAAAACGTCAGGCTCGAAAAAATAGTCGCCAAGATCTCAGGGTTCCCCCAGGCGCGCCGTTGAATTTCGTTGCCCCGAGAGCGGAGAGGAACAATGCCGCGCCATGCCGTGGTGCCGTGCGTCACGCAATGTCGTCAGGTTTTCGCTTGTTCGTTTGCCATTGTTCGCTCATACTTATTATAAGTATTATTACTATTTGTTATTGTTGTTGTCGTGCCGTGGCGCCGTGCCGTCGTGCACAGGATGTGGCTGTGCGCTGGCCTAGCGATGCCGCCCAACTGGGGCGGGGTGCAAATGTTGTGCCCGCCGAGCATCCTGGCCAAAGAATGATGTTGCATCCTCGGGGGGCCTTGTCTGTCCCGTCGCGGCCCTATCCGCGTCGACTCCGTGTCGAATCCATGTCGGACTCGTCGGATTCCGTGTCGAATCCATGTCGAACCAGCATCGAATCCCAGCCGAATCCGCGTCGAGTCCGCATCGAGCCCGCATCGGGCACAGGACACCGATTTTCAGGACAGGCGAAGCCCCCCGAGGATGCAACGCAAAGAGTGGTGGCTGAGCTTCGCTTGGCGGCCGACGAGGCCGGTCTCCCGCCCGCCCGCCCTGGGGTGAGGCTATCGGGTGCGCAAGATGGCCAAGCGGCAGTTTCGGAAAGTGCTCGCCCCCACAAGGCCCGCCCATGGCCGTACACGCGTGTGACGAGAGAGGGCGCGCAGTCACGCACCAGAGCCAGGAGAGGGGGCCATCCTCCTTCTCCTCCTCCTCATCCTTTTCGTCTTGAATCGTTTTTTTAATGACGGCCCCGAAGCCCCCGAAGGGCCTCCCAAACCCATGGACAACGAAACAAAAACTCCGAGACTCGTTTCCCAAACCTGCGCTGCATCGAACCGCAAAATGGGATCAGATCAGGAACGGATCGGATCAACAACGAATCGTCCCGAATTCAATCGAAATCGGTCGGACTTCTACTGACCTGGGTCAATGCAGACCCTTTTCTGTCAGGCTTTGCGAGATCCTGCAGAATCCTGCGAGATGCTGCAAGATCCTGCAGGGCCCCGCGCCCAAGCCCGTGTCCATGCGCCCCTGGCTCTGCAAGGATCCTGAAACACCCAGCGCTTTGCCTGACCCCCTCGACGAGCGCGTTCCACTACTCGCAAAGTAACTACTCGCAATTGGCCTGGATACGCCGCGGGGGATCTACGATAAAGTACATCAAACCCGACATGTGTTTTTCTGAATTTTCGAGTAGGCACTTTGCGAGTAGTGGAACGCGCCCGCTGACCCCCATTTGCATTGACCCCCGTCTCTTGAGCCCCGAATCGGATCGCCCGCGCCTGGCTCCGGCTGACCCCAACCGATGCCAGAAAACCACATCGAATCGGAGTCGGAGTCGGAATCGTTCCCTCCGCTGGGGCACCGTTTCCTCCGCTAGTAATTGAGCTCTCCCCGATCCGTTATTGGGTCACTCGATGATTATGCAACTGGTCTTTCTCGTCCTTCGAGCAAGTGCGCCCTCACCACATATGCTGCACAAGACCAGCAATGTTGGGGCAGGCGGGACAGACTCAGTACAGTCGGTTTTTGCATAACTTCTCAGGGGAAGGCAACATGTGATGTTTGGTGTAGGATGGTGGACATGGGGTCTTACGGCACGCATGCCTCATTACGCACAGTAGAGGATTGCACGCCCTTCATGGGAATGGGCCATCGTCGAAAGAGCCAATCGCTGCGCTAACTGACTCATCTACCATCATAAAATTCCTTCACGCAAGACAATGCCAGACACGTCGGAACGAAAACATGGGCATGATACGAAACACCATCAGACAACAGCAACGATAAAAGAGGCGATTTCAAGGGGTCAATTTGAAAACGCTTCTTGGGCTGATGTGACAAATGGCATTGAACATTGCTATATCCATGCAATTCTCTCCTGCCAAGCGGCTCGCAACGCCAGACAAAGAAGCCCGGAAAGCCACGGCAAAACTCAGGCAACGTCATTTGTTTCAAAACAAAGGGGGTGACATCGCGGTAGACAAGATCACGATGTCTGCTGCCTCTACCTCTGCCCATCGTGGTCTGCAACGCAATTGACACCAAACTCAGGAGGAGCGATTGGCGCAACTCTTCGAAGCCGAAGTCGGCGAAATCAACGCTAAAATGGGCGAGATCTCGAGAGACCTGCTCTCGGAGAGAGAGGCGCACAACACACTCGACATGAAAACAGCTCGTTTGGACGAGAAGCCCGACGAGAAACACAAGAAGCATTCGGAATTTATGACGAAGTGTCCGACGGTGATGCCACGGCTCTCGTTACGGCTGCGCTGCGGGATACCCAGGGCATCGAGGAAGTGGGTGCCAACGACATTTCACCTCCAATGACGTTTGCAAACATGCACGATCATATCTCCGCGACAAGGTTGCCGCGCAAACAGAATAGCATCAACACCTTGAATAAACAGAGACTCTGAGCCGCCGCAAACAAGTTTTTCTAAGTGCGGCCCCGATCGAAATTAAATACCAACATCAAATATATTTGATTGAACCTGATTTATAAAAAATTAGACGACGTGAAAGCTGAGTACCACACATTCGCAATCCGTGGAGCCATCGATTCCAAGTTCGCCCTCTTAGCTACAATTGGCGAGGACGGCGCTTACTATGGCGCGGGAGGCTGACGGAAACAAACTATCATGCATGGTAAGCAACGCCGTGCATGAGGAGATTTAGGACGACTTGTAGGAGCGTCGGCGGGAAGCGGACACCGTCAGCAACGAGATAATGGATATTCACACTTGCGCGCAGAATTTGCGGAGCATCTGCGAGGAAACTCGGTATGAAGAGGTTCAATGTAAACGTCTGGATTTTGTGTACTATATTTTGCCCGTTGCACAAGCGTGGCCCGTGGCAAGATAGGAAGGGAGCTGTGGAAATCAGGAGTGGTGACTCTGTATGTTTTGTTGGTGGTTCGTCACACCATGGAGCGGACATTGCCGCGCCGCCAAAATTTCGGAAGCGAATCTCGAGTATGCAGTTTCATACCATCCACGAGGGCGCGCAAAATATTTCTCACTCGCGGGAATAAATTGTCAGGGCGATCGTCGCATGCTTCCCCGCCTCTTGGCGCGACGATGCCGAAACGCATGCTGCGCGTGATCTTTCGCCACCTTTTCTTGAAGGCGGCGAGGGGGCCGATGGATTGACAAATGTCGGCGAAGACTTCAATGAGCACGGTGATGCACTCATGGCTGGAGATCATGGCACATTACCCGGCGCTGCCGGCAATGGCCTCCGCAACGATCGGCGACCAAACCATTGGTGCAATGGTTTGTTCAACACCGGCGTGCGATCTGAACTCGCTTTGGGCCAAAGACCCCTGATAACTCCAGGGCGTGCAAGCTTAGTTTCGGCGGCGCCATTGTCCAACTGAATAATATCATCGTCGATTTGAATGTCGGCCACGTCACTTCCACCGTCGATCAAAACATTGGCGCCGGACGTGATCATCGAACAGCGCATTGCGAGCTGTCTTTCGTTGATCGGCATGTCAACTCCAATGCAAAGAACAACAGCACGAAAGGTTAATGCCCTACTCTGTAAGCGCGCGGTGAGCCGTCAAAATACTGGAAGAAACATTGGGCGACACAATTTTGCATTCACTGGTCTCAATGCTCAGTAGCGCGGAGAGCATACTGTAGGCATCGAGAGTCGGCGGGGCTGGTATCAGCGGGGCCGGGTCTAGTGATCGTACTGGGTGACGCCACCCCGCCCTATTCCACTATGCGGAACTGCTGCCACCCGAAGAGACACCAATTACGGCAGACGTGCTGGCGATATTATCGCCAGTGTTCGGGGTCGCGGGGTCCAATCACTAGACGGCCCCCCCCGACCTGGGCCCCTGGCAATGTCCGAATAACGAAGGGTCCAAGCACGGGAACACTTGTTCAAATACGTTTCGACTCAAATCATCTCCTGCTCTCACGTCTGCGACGCAAGCACGACGCCGTGCGGGTAGACGTGGCGACAAAAAACAAACCTCGATTTCAACGATGGCGATAACGAGCATCGTTGTGATCATCATCGTTGAACGTTGTCGTTGTGATCGTTGTGATTATCGTTAATCGTTTTCGTTGTTCCTCCGTGCGATTGGCAAAGAACACCTCCGTTTGCGACTGCGCAGAGTTCCGACAAAGTTGACATCATTAGGGCTAGTAGTAAACACTTCTTCGGGCAAGATGAAAAATACTTCGCCCGAGCCCGGATGACTCTGTTTAGCCTTGCTTGAGGTTTTAGGAAACACCTCCCTGCGCCCACAGGCGCGCCCCACCATCGCCGAGCCGAATTCTGAAGAGGAGCTGGACATC
Organism: Prorocentrum cordatum; assembly: GCA_963575745.1. Lineage (NCBI taxonomy): Eukaryota > Dinophyceae > Prorocentrales > Prorocentraceae > Prorocentrum > Prorocentrum cordatum. Next base: position 92,364 of record CAUYUJ010001359.1, read on the forward strand.
GTCATTGACGGGATGGAACAAGGAAACAAGTTGCAAATTCGTCGCCGAGCCCCTACATCATAGTCCGCCACTCGCCCTCAGAACTGTTTTGACATTGTGCAGATAAATGTTCGCACGCGACATCGTGCCAGACGAATACGAGGGCGCCGTGCTCCGGGCGCTGCAAAAGATTGCAGGTGCCAAAACCGTTTCGAATTCCAGGCCCATTGCACGTTTACAAGTGTTCTACAACTTGATATCCGACCTGGCTTTGGGCAAGTGTGGAGATGTCCTGGAACATGCGCAACCCGAAGAACGGCATGGTTTCCGCTCTGAACGTTGGCCGGGAAAACATGTGGTCACTACCAACACTGCCGCGGACAAATATTGCCGCGAGAATGCAAATTCGGATCGTCAACGTGGGTTTGCCGAACAACTTTTGACGCGGTGGCACGGCATCCATTGTTGCAAGCACTTCGTGGTCATGGGTTTCCAAACATCAGATCTGGATCATGCGACAAATAAATGCGGATCAAGTGGGTGCCATTGATGGCGAAACGACCTGTGCGGTTGAATTTCCTACGCATGTCCGCTGGCGCCCGCCAAGGGTGCGCGCTGGGCGCAAAGCCGCTCGCGTCCGCCACGGAGTGGGCCATCTCGTGCTGGAAGCAGAACGTTCGACATCTGGGAATCGATCTTGGAGATGGCGAAAAGCGCTTGTCGATTTTGCGCTTTGCAAGCAGCTTGCTTATACTCGCTTATTCGAAAAGAGCGCGTATGGGTGCGCACTTCGTAAACGCGTTCGCGCAAGAGTATTGCCCCTAACGCCGGCAAAAAAACAAAGCAATGACCGCAATGGAACAAGCCCCAACCCACGATCCGCACGCCAAGAGGCTTGGCAATAGACGTGAACAGCAGAAGTCACTGTCATAAACGGTTGGGTTGCGCGCTGTCCACGAAGGGGGCCGCGCGCAGAATGCACCCACAGCATTTACACGAATCTCCATATACTGCGCGACAAGCTGGCTCCCATCCCACATGGGCTGGAGCTGTTCAAGTATGTCGCACCGGCAGCGGCGTGCTTTGCGGCAGAATATCGCCCGATATAAACCTTGAACACAATTGCAATCGAATTTCGCGCCTCGCACGATAAATATGTGGACCACTTCTGGACGCTGACGGGGATGAGCCATGATACGATATGATATACTACACACGTTTGGCAGAAACGCGCAACCAGCTTCGTCGCACGCGCTGGCATTCGCACGCGGGCGCAACGGACCGATCACTGGTCGTTGCAACAAAAAAACAACATGTTCCGCAGTTGCCGGAGACGAAGTGTGTCGGACCAGCTCGAAAATTTGTCACCGCGCGGTCGTCCTGGCATAGGCTAGCCATAATCAGCCATAGCTCACCTGCCATGGAGATTTCGAACTTGTCATCGGCTATCAACAACGCTTTTTGCCTGTAAGCGTCCTCCAACGGCGAACCGCGGCCGCGGACTTCCAGAACTGATGCTGTCATTCCCAATAAACAGGCCGCGTGTGAGCGAACCTCCCTTCTATGGCACATGCTGCTTCCTAGGGTCGTGACGCGCGTGTGTATGGCACGCTGCCGCATGCCACCGCCAGCGCCCTTCATGGGTTCGCCTTCCGACGCGCGGGTTTGCGCTCCTTTCGCTGGCGTATCCACTCGGCCCGTCGGCGGCCCTGGTTTCTCCTCGCGGAGAGAGGGGGCGCCGCCCCCGATCGCCTGAGGTACTCCGCCCTCAGCGCCCGCCGGAACTGCTGGAGATCCCGGGATTCCTCACCCCCCCTCACTCCTCCGTCTTCCCTCCCCCCCCTCCTCCCACGAGGGCCGCGGCGGGTTTGTCGCGACGTCCGCGCGCCGCGCGCCCTGAACTGAATGCCGCCGGAGAGGACAAGGCAAGGCCCTGCGACGACCCAAAAGCGCGCTGCGACGAGCCGGCCACGCAGTCGAGGCGGCGTGCAGCTCGGCTGCACGGCCCGCGCTGGCCAGCCGCAGGGCGGCGCGCAGCTGCCGAGCGGCGGCCCGCTGCAGCGCCGCGCTGGGCTCGCGGCCCCACCGGGCCACGAACAGCCCTGCGAGGGCCTCGGCGGGTCGCGAACTGCCCCGCAAGCGCCTTGGCGGCGCCGCTGTGGCTCGGCCGCACCAGCGCCGCGTGCTCCCAGGCACAGCCGCGCGGAAGTGCCGCGGGGCCACCTGGCGGCCCGCGGTTTCCAGCGCCAACGGCGCCACGCGCCAGGGCGTCTGCCCATCGGAGGGGCGCCGCCGGTGCATGCCAATCTCCGCGGCAACCTTCGCGGCCCGATTTACGGCGCCAGCCCGGCCGGCGGCGGCGCCAAGCGCGTCGGCGTCGCCCAGCGCGCTGTGCTGGACCGCGCACGACGTCCAGGAAGGTGAGCGGCTGCCCTGGTCGCCGCACGTCCAAGTCCAGGATGGCCTAGCCGCGCCCGCCCGTCTAACGCGGGAGCGTGGACCTGGCGCGCAGCGGAATGGCCGCACTCCGCGCGGATGCGCTGCAAACTCGCTCGTTCCCGCTACACGCTTTCCGGCCACTGCCTCGCGAGCAATCCCAGGCGCGGCGGGCCTTGCCGCAGAGGGCCTCGCCGCAGCGCTGTCCCGCACGCCCCCCAGTCCCGTCGCCGTTGCAGTAGGCGGCACCGGGCGGCGCTGCGTCATGCCCGAGGAAGGCACGCGCGGTGGCCCAAGTCCGCGACCGCTAGCCGTCCGCAGAATCTCCGCAGATCGGACGGCGCGCAGCCTGCCGCCATGGCCCCGGCGAAGAGACGTCGTTGATTATGTCAACGTTGGTGGCCTTCTGAAACTTTCTGGCCAGCGTCTCGGTCAACTCTTGCCCAGGGCAGCTCGGCCAGCTCCGCGCCGGGAAGGGGCGGAGGTGGCACCAGCTGCGCGAGCCCGGACAACGCGACGCGGCAAGCGCGGGCGAGCGGGAGTGCGCAGGTCTCCAAAGGTTCTCCAAGTAAACGAAGCCCGTGCGCTCCCGGAATCCGCGCATGGCTGACTCCAGCTGTTTTTGTCTGCGCAAGCCGCGCCCGCTGGTGCGTAGGGGCAGCCTGCAGGCTTGTGCTCAGGAAGTGCGTCATTCTGCTGGTGCCGCAGTACCGCGGCAGGAGCCGGGCGCTCTGCACCGGCGGCAAGTGCGGGGAAGCCGTGGCTGGAGGGGCCGCGAGCGTGGCAAAGAACTCCGCCACTGGCCCCCCCAGTCCCGGCGCAGCGCGCCTGCGCGCAGCGGGGTGCCAAAATCGACTCTGCGCCCGGCGCTCTCGTCCGGCTGAACGGTTTCCCCCGGGGCCGTAGGCGACCCGAGGAGGAGGAAGAGGAGGAGGAGGAGGAGGAGGAGGAGGAGGAGGAGGAGGAGGAGGAGGAGGAGGAGGAGGAGGAGGGGAGGGGGAAGGGGAGGAGAAGGAGCAGGAGGACGGAGGGAGGAGGGAGGAGGGAGAGGAGGGCAGGGGGAGGAGGAGGAGCAGGAGGAGGAGGAGGAGGAGGAGGAGGAGAGGAGGAGGAGGAGGAGGAGGAGGAGAAGGAGGAGGAAGAGGAACAAGAGGAGGTGGAGGAGGAGGAGGAGGAGGCGGAGGACGAACAGGAGGATGAGAGGAGAGGAGGAGGAGGAGGAGGAGGAGGAGGAGGAGGAGGAGGAGGAGGACCAGGAGCAGGAGGAGGAGGAGAAGGAGGAGGAGGAGGAGGAGGAGGAGGATGGGGAGGGGGAAGGGGAAGAGAAGGTCAGGAGGACGGAGGGAGGAAGGAGGAGGAGGGGGGAGGAGGAGGAGGAGGATGGAGGAGGAGAGGAGGGAGAGGAGGAGGAGGAGGAGGAGGAGGAGGAGGAGGAGGAGGAGGAGGAGGAGGAGGAGGAGGAGGAGGGGTCGCCTAAGCCCAACGGAGAAACCCTCCAGTTCGGGGTGCCAAGATCGACTCTGCGCTCGGCGCTCCCGTCCGGCAGTCCACCAACCGACAGGGGGCCCCCAAAACGGCACGCCCACGATCGTGAAGCCTTGCGCGCGCCATTGCGACACCAGGCCAAGAGGAGCAGGCCGCGCCCCCTCGGGCGCCTGCTCCTCCTGGTCCTCCTTCCTCAAACGAGGAAGGGGGAGGGGAGGGGAGGGTAACGGGAGGAGGAGTGAGGAGGAGGAGGAGGAGGAGGAGGAGGAGGAGGAGGAGGAGGAGGAGGAGGAGGAGGGGGAGGAGGAAAGTGCTTTCCTGCAAAGTGCTCCTCTCCTCCTCCTCCTCCTCCCTCCTCCTCCTCCTCCTCCTCCTCCTCGTCCTCCTACTCCTCCTTTTCTTCCTCCTCCTACTCCTTCTCCTCCTCCTCCTCCTTCCTTTACTCTCTTGAGGGGGCTGCTAGTCAGGATGGGCCCCTATCTAGAACGCCCCATACCAGGCCGTGAGCTGGGTCGTCCCAAGCAATAGGGGTTCCCCATTGCCGGTTCCTCGGCTTAGCCGTGACTCACCCGAGGAACTGTTCCATGGCAGATTGGTCAGTGACACTCTCTTCCGTCCTCTCCTCGCGGCGGCGTCGCCCCCGATCGCCTGAGGCACTCCGCCCTCAGCACCCGCCGGAACTGCGGGAACTCCGCCAAGAGCCTGGCGCCCTGCGCGTCCCCGGAGGTGCCGAGGTCCTGTCGAGCGCGTCCGTCGCGCCCGGCCGGCTGCCGAGACGGACTCTGGGCGGCGTCGCCGCGCAGGCGCTCTCCCGCGCAGGCAGGAGTGAGTGCGGGAGGAGGAAGCACAAAAACCAAACTTGCTCGCATCATGAAAACGACAAGGCGGACACTCCGGCAAACTTGGGTATCCATAGGCCCTCGCTGGGCCCGGGACCGTCAGAAAACAGCTCGGGATGAAAAACGAGATCTGGGGAAACAAGTTTAGTCGTCCGGGGACACTGTGTAATTAAAAAAGAGGATGAGGATGAGGAGAGGAGGATGAGGAGAGCAGGATGAGGAGAGGAGGATGAGGAGGACCACGGTGAATTCAAGACTCATTGACGATATTGTACTAAACCTACCTTCAAGTTCCCTCTTGCTAAGAAGGCCCTACACCTACAAACATTAATTTTCATTAGCGGAAATGCCCCGTTCAAAACAACAGTTTAAACAAAAAACAAAACTGTGCCAGAACACAACTCCTTAGACTTTCACGTCGCGACACACAAGTAGTGTGGCGGCTTGACGACCCTGAACCGTGCCAGAATACCATTCCTGGGACTTCCACACAACGAATGAACATAACTCTCGCACCCTGACAGTCAGACATCGTGCCAAAGCACCATTTCTGGGACGTCAACCATGAATTCCTCTTCCTCCTCCTCCTCCTCCTCCTCCTCCTTTTCCCCCCTCCATTTCCCCACCCTGAACACTGAGAGTCGCGGCACCTCGAGAAGCTCCTTGCCTCCTCCCGCCTCGCCGTGGCTCGCCTGAGTGACTGCCAAGCGAAGCTCGGGTGGACCGAGGCTAAGATCGAAGGCCTGCGCCCGAGTCTGGGCACAAGCGACACCACAGACGCAGGCTGCTGTCTGCGCCGTGGGCTTCGACGCGTCCAGCGTCGGGGAGGAGCTCGACAGCGGCAACGAAGAGCTGCTCAGGGCGACGTTCCAGGAGGACACCGAGCAGGAGGAGCGGACCCCCCTTGAGTCGGCGAGTTAGGACATGGCCGTGCGCTCCTCCTGCTGGGCTCGAGCCAAGCACTGTGTTTTTCGTTTTCGTGTTGTGTGTTCGTGTTCCTCGCTCTATCGTCGCTTCTCTGTTTTAACGCAAAACAGCCGGGGAGACGCTAGACTCGGGTACGGGGGACTCGGGGTGGCCTGACGCGGCCGGGCCACCAGAAAAGTGACGAGACCCAATCTGAAATTTGACGCGATCTCCTGCTGCAAACATCCCACGAAAACTGGACCGTCAAAATCCAGGACGCCCTCGTCAAAAAACGTTGGCAAACCCGAGTTCTGGCTTACTCGAGTCTTACGTTTTCCCGAAACAACGAAGCCAAACTGAAACTGGTCCACGCAATCGCCAAAACACCGGTTAGCTCGAGCCCTGCCCCTCTGTAAAGGAAGGAAAAGCACATAAACATAAACTTTTGACGGTCCGCGCGGATTTCTAGGATTTGCGCTTGGCCCCCCTCCCTGGCCTGCGGAGCGCGCCAGGGGCGGCGCCATAGGCGCCGCCGGGGGGCCCCAGCGCAGATGCAAGAAATCCGCGCGGAGCGTCGAAAGTTTATGTTTGGGTGGGTTTTTCTGTGCAGCGTGGAAAAATAAGAAATAGTCACCAAATCTCGAAACAAGCACAGAAATACTCCCAAAATGGTCCCCAGACTGTGTTTTGACTCTTTTTGGACATCCCCCCTGTAGAGGGACAGGCCCGACTCCGGGCTAGCTCCAGCCCTGTCCCTCTGTGCAGCTTTGAAGGGGCCGCAGGACACACAAATAAATACACACAAATTTAAATATTCCTCATATTTTCTTATATTTTCTGGGTTTTTGTCTTCCCCCCCACTTCCCATAGTTTCCAATATTTTCCTGGGAATCGACGATCGATTGTGTCTGTGTGTTTCTTCCTCTCCTGAAGCTTGGGAGGCAGATCGACGCTAAGGAGGCCAGTGCGCAGGAGCCCCACGTCGGCGCCAGCGCGGACCGGGTGCCGGCGGGACTCGGCAGCTCCGCCGTGCGCGGCGCCCTGCAGGGCGCGAGGGGCCGCGGGGCGAGCCCGAGGGTGGCTGCGAGAGGGTCGAGGCGGGGATGCTCGAGGCACGGCCGCCCTTGCTCTGCGCGCCGCCACGCTGGAGGTGGAGCGCCCTTGCGCCCGTGCTCGAGGCATGGAGGTCTTCGCGTATCTCCTCGTCCCTTCGCGTACTTCGTGCGCGAACCTCCGTGTCCCTTGCTCGAGGCATGGCGCCCTTGCTCTGCGCGCCGCCACGCCGGAGGTGGAGCTGCAGGACGCGCTGGAGCAGGTCTCCGAGGAGAAGGTCGAGAAGCACGTCGCGCGGACGCCGAGAGGGCAGCTCTGCGCGAGCTGCTGCGACCAGACGGTGATCGGGAAGGCAGTGCTGGACAAGCAGATCGAGCTTGAGAGCATCGGCGACCCCATCACGATGAAGACGTACCCAGGCGCAGGCGTTAGCGGCAGGCCGTCAGCGACATGAGCAACTGTAGCACGGCCGAGGTGATGACCATGAGCGGGGTCAAGGTCGAGGGCTCTTTCGAGGGCGAGCTCGAGGACCTGTTGATCGACAGGGTGACCTGCCGACGACAAGAGTACGGCGAGAAGGTCGTCTGCGAGCCAAAATGGGATTGCAACAGAGGTTACTTGGTACGCCAGAGGGCCTCGTCAACCCCATCATTATGAAAAATGCCTTCGTGCGGCAGCATGAGGGCAAGTTCGAAGCTGGTGGCAAGGTGAAACTCGACCCGCAGCTCGAGGTGAAGGATCACGCTAATTATCCTGCAGGATGAGAAATTGAAGGAAAAATTTGCGGACGGAGACAAGGTGCAGGTCGAGAAGGCGGGGCCACCCTAGGACAAGCCGAAGGTGATCCAGGAGCTCGCGGACTCGATCAGCCGGTGCCAGCAGCTAAACGTGCCCAGCACGTCTACCGAGCGCCTCGAGCAGGGGCTCGCGGCTCTGACGTCTGGGACGGGGGCTGTGGCAGTGCGGATGGCGCCTGAGGTCTTGCAGTGAGCCTCACTTGCACCATCTGGTTCCGCACTTTCCGGAGCCCGCTTTGGCTCCATGCGTCCCTCTAGGGCTCCTGTGGGTGCTGGGCGTCCTGGGTCTCCTGGGGCCTCAGGAGAGGAGGAGAGCACACAAACATCGACTTTGGGCGCTCCGCGCGGTTTATTGGATCCGCGCCGGACTCCCCTCCCTGGCGCGCGGAGCGCACCAGGGGCGGCGCCGGAGGCGCCGCCGGGGGGGGGGCCCAGCGCGGATCCAAGGAATCCGCGCGGAGCGCTAAACGTTTATGTTTACGTGGCTTCTTCTTCTTCTTCTTCTTCTTCTTCTTCTTCTTCCCATTCTTCTTCTTCGAGGTCTGGGGGCCTTCGTCCCTTGGGGCGTCAGGGCCTCGGGTGCCCTGGTGGCTCGGGCCCGTTTGGGTGCGGGCCGTCCCCCCGCGGGGGTGTGCGGGGGTGCCCTCCGGGGCCCCGAGCCGGGTCTCGGATGGCACTCGCTTCTTCAAGTGTTGGGTCGGGCACCGGGGGGCAGGAGGGGCAAAACGGAGAGTCAGGTCGCCTGGGATAAGGCCCTGTCCACCCCCCTCGGAAGTCGGTCGGGGGGAGGCTATTGCTGATCGAGCCACTCAGGTCGTGGTAGTGATAGGGTCTGGGATTTTAGAAACGGCCCCGGACTCAGACAACGCGTTCTTGAATTTAGTAAACCGGCTTCTGCGTTTACTACATGATATCTTGTCCTGTTTTGATTCCGCGGCGCAATTAAATGAATCTCCTTCGCTTGAATAAATCATCGTCTTCTCAATAATCGGCGGCGGACAAACCTCCCTTTAGTAAACCTCCCCTTAGTGAAAATGGCCTAAGACCGAGACCGACGGACCTGGACCCGCAAAAATGATAGCCGCGACGCCCTCCCGCGAACCGCAGACGGCCAATTCCTGGATCGACGCGTCAGGGCAGGAGGTCTACCAGCCTCCGATATGATTTGTTTTAAGAGCGCGCGTTCATTCACTATCGGATGCGGCCAAGACGGGGGTGTCCAAGAGGGGGGGGTGCAAATCATGTCCGGCGGCACGTGCGCGGCCCAGCGGGGTGGCCAGGGACGTCATGAAACAAGAAGAGGCGCCATGAGGTCTCGGGAAATATGATGCCCCCCGCCATGATGTACCACCCCCCCCCCCCTAGTCATCACCCCCCTCTTTGCCGCCCCCGACATTACCATGATCTGTGCTCGCCCCCCGAAGCCCCCGGGGGGACCCGTGGTCACAAAGGGCGAAAGGCCACTCTTCGTGCGGGGCGGGCTCCGGGCAGGGGCGGGGGGCCCGCTCGGCGGGCCGTCCCCGCGGAAGGCCCGGGGGCGCACCCGGGCAGCCCTGCCGGAGCGAGTTCCCCTGCAGGGGGATATCCGACGAAGGTTGGAAAATACTCCTCCTCCTCCTCCTCCTCCTCCTCGTCCTCCTCCTCCTCCTCCTCCTCCTCCTCCTCCTCCTCCTCCGCCCTCCTCCCTCCTCCCTCCGCCCTCCTCCCTCCGCCCTCCGCCCTCCGCCCTCCGCCCTCCTCCTCCTCCTCCTCCTCCTCCTCCTCCTCCTCCACCTCTTCCTCTTCCGCCTCAAAACATATTCAACCATAGCCAAACAAGGTTGTTACAACATAATCGTCCCAAGACAATGCTCTTGTCACGTGCTCGAACAGTCTTCCTGTAGGGGGACAGGCCCGACTTAATGCAAGTGCCCACTCTTGGGACGCAGCCGTGCACGGCACTCCACGTGGCGCCGCTTCTGGAGCCTGTAGGCCGCAGGCCCCAACACGCAGGGGATGCGGGGGGGGGGGGGGGGAACCCACTGTGGCCTTCTTTTTCCCAACCAACCTGTGGTGTTGGGTCCTCGTTCTGAAGAGACGGTGCCCCGCGTTCCTCTTCTCCTCCTCCTCCCCCCCTCCCTTCCCATCCCGTCATCATCATCATCATCATCATCATCATCATCATCATCATCATCATCATCATCATCATCATCATCATCATCATCATCATCATCATCGATCAGTTCATGGCACACCCCTCACATCAGCGAAGGCCCCAGTGGCAGGGTCCGCATGCCTCCCCACCACCCATTTCGGCACACCCCTCACACGTTTCGTGGCCCCATAGGGAGCTCCACCGAAGGCCCCAGTGGCAGGGTCCGCATGCCTCCCCACCACCCATTTCGGCACACCCCTCACACGTTTCGTGGCCCCATAGGGAGCTCCACCGAAGGCCCCAGTGGCAGCGTTCGCATGCCTCCCCACCACCCATTTCGGCACACCCCTCACACGTTTCGTGGCCCCATAGGGAGCTCCACCGAAGGCCCCAGTGGCTGGGTTCGCATGCCTCCCCACCACCCATTTCGGCACACCCCTCACACGTTTCGTGGCCCCATAGGGAGCTCCACCGAAGGCCCCAGTGGCTGGTTCGCATGCCTCCCCACCACCCATTTCGGCACACCCCTCACACGTTTCGTGGCCCCATAGGGAGCTCCACCGAAGGCCCCAGTGGCAGGGTCCGCATGCCTCCCCACCACCCATTTCGGCACACCCCTCACACGTTTCGTGGCCCCATAGGGAGCTCCACCGAAGGCCCCAGTGGCCTGGTTCGCATGCATTCCCCAACACCCATTTCGGCACATCCCTCACACGTTTCGTGGCCCCATGGGGATTTCCACTGAAGGCCCCAGTGACTGGGTTCGCATGCGCCCCCACACCCATTTCGGCACACCCCTCACACGTTTCGTGGCACCATAGGGAGCTCCACCGAAGGCCCCAGTGGCTGCGTTCGCATGCCGCCCCCACACCAATTTCGGCACACCCCTCACACGTTTCGTGGCCCCACAGGGAGCTCCACCGAAGGCCCCAGTGGCTGCGTTCGCATGCCGCCCCCACACCAACTTCGGTGCACCCCTCACACGTTTCGTGGCCCCATAAGGAGCTCCACCGAAGGCCCCAGTGGCAACGTTCGCATGCCGCCCCCACACCCATTTCGGCACACCCCTCAAACGGTTCGTGGCCCCATAGGGAGATCCACCGAAGACGGTACTCACACCAGCATTACTCACAACTGCATATGGTTGGGTCCTTCGCCAGGCTAATTTGGGGTTGAGCGGACGTGAGGCTGGGCCTGTGGGCCTGTTGCGTTCTCTATCTCCTCCTCCTCCTCCTCCTCCTCCTCCTCCTCCACCTCCTCCCTCTTCTTCTGCTCCTCCTCCTCATCCTCCTCCTCCCTCTCCACCTCCTCCCCCTTCTCCACCTCGCCATCCCTCCACTCCTCCACCTCTCCTCCTCCTTCTGCGCTGCACCGAGCACTGCAATAGGGTCGGGCATGTCCGCCTACAGGCGGATTCGGTCGACAAATTAAACATACACCAAAAATACCATCAAAATCATTCAACCTACAATACATTTTATTTGTATATATATACATATACATATACATGAATATATATATATATAGAGAGAGATAGAGAGAGAGAGAGAGAGAGATATTCCTCCTGTAGAGGGACACGGCCGATTTCACACTGCAAGCTGAACTCGCAGCCGCCCTCCTGGGCCTCCCGCCAGCAGGGCCGGCCCGCCCGCCGGGCCCTCCGGTCCTGCTTGTGCAGGAGCATCACGTGGCCGTCCTTCTCGCACCGCACGGTGGCGGTGCGGATCGACCCGGTGATGATGTCCTGAGGGCGCCCGGGAGCGGAGAGCAGACGAACCACCCTCATAAGGGCGCATGTTTCGACTCGCAGCCACAGCGGGCGTCACAGGAGGGGAGGGGGGGGACGCGGGGGGGGAGGGCGGGGGGGAGGGGGGGGGTGTAGAGAGTA
>CAUYUJ010001359.1:108880-123880 GCA_963575745.1 Prorocentrum cordatum
GAGGACCACGCGGGAACAGTGGAGCAATGTATTCCGCAGAACATCATCGAAAGTGGCCTTGTGCTGTGTGCGGCTTCGAGCTGGTGCCGGGTTCGTGGCCCCTTCTCTGCGGTGCACGTGTCCTTGGCGCGTGTTGGCTGCTGGCACATCGTGGACAACAAGACCTGGATGACGCACGAGGGCGACGACATCAACGTCTTGGAGGTGTCTCCGTGGATGCCGAAGAGGCTGCTGTGGTGTGCACTCAAGGCGTGGCAGCGGGCTCAGGTTGGTAAGAGGCCTGAACTGTCGCATGTGGCTGAAGCGGGTGTAGCCGCAGATCTGCATGACCAACGCTGCCGCCTAGTCATGGTGGATTCGATCGGCAGTTGCAGGAATTGCCCTCGCAAGCTGGAGCTGGTGCTGTGGATCGTCTCGCGGCCAGAAAGATGGCCTACCTCGCGTCCGTCATCGTCGACGGCAAGTGGTCCCAGAGTCGGAAGTACGAGTGCGGCATGGCGATCGACGACACGTGTTTGCTGTGTGGGTGTATTGGTACTCTCCTCGATCGGCGTCTTTGGTGTGAAAGATGGCCACAAGAACTTCAACGCTCGAACGGCGCCCGCAATCTGCTGGACAGAGCCGACATGTCCGAGGTGAAGGTCCTGCTGTGGTGCGCGATGTAGCCGTCGCCAAAGGGCCTCGCTGCATCCGCCAAATTACCGTATGTGTGTTGGATTGAGCGGTACGGAACCGAACTGCCGTCGGACGAGCTGTTCCTCGACGGGTCGTCGTTCGAGGGCGACTTCAGCAGGTGCACGAGTGTCGGCTGGCCAACGCCGAGGTGTTTGTCATGGGGATTTGGGGCACGATGTGCGGTGCGCTGGTGGACATCGACGGCAGCGAATTGTCTGCGCTGCGGGCGGTGCTGCGCTTTGCGTCGCCGCCTGTCACGGCAATGGTCGACAACAACATAGTGCTTCTTGGTCTTACCGAGCACGGCAATACCCAAACCACGGCCGACTGCCATTGTGGAGAGAGGCGTGGCGGCTACTGGACGAGTTTGGCGGCCTCTGCGACGCTGGCCTCAGGATCAGGAAGGTGCCTGCGCATTCGGCGAGGCAGGTGGCAGAGGGCCGCATCTCGTATCGCGACTGGCACGTCAACAAACTCGCGGACAAAGCGGCCCAGAGGGCGGCAGCTCACGGAAGGCTCGCTGCTCGTGATCGCTACGAGCTCACCATGTCTCACAGAAAGTGGAGAGCGTGGCGATGTGGATCTCGGAAGTGCGAACACCTCTCGCAGGACAGCCAAACCGACCAAGCCATCTCTGAAAACGGCGGAGGTGGTCGTGCAAGCTCCCGAATTACTGTGCAAGCTGAGGAGCCGGCCTGGCTCGGAGTGCAGGCGGGCTGAGCAGCGCAGCGAATGCCCTGGCACCATCGACTCTGCGACGACCGATTGCAACGCCGAACTGAAGAGTCGTGGCAAGCTGGCGCACCATGCGGCGAAGCTCAAGCCAGCCCATGCTCGACGCGCAGCTCGTGAAGGACATGCCGCGGCTGGCAAACTTGGTGCGCGGCGCGACTGGCGATGCGAGGGCAAGCTCACTCGCCAACCCACGCGGCGAGCCGAGCAATAGAAGAAGAAACACACACACACAAGCATACGGCAGGTTCGTGTCGTGTCGACCCCAGCGTTGGTTCCTGACACCGCGCTGGATCGTTCAACCTTGAACGATCGGCCGTCTCCGCAACGTCCAATCGTTCAACATCGACCGATTCTGGGCCGCCGTCGGCGTTCAACGTTGAACGTCGGCGGCGGGGTCGCCGCCGGTCGACACGACGCGAACCTACCGTAAGCTTTTGGCGCTCCGCGCGGAGCGCGCCAGGGGCGGCGCAGGAGGCGCCGCCCGGAGGCCCAGATCCGCGCGAAGCGCCAAACATCTAGGAGAATGTGTTTTCCCAACCATCCTGTGGTGTCGGGTCCTCGTTTTGAAGAGACGGCGCCCCGCGTTCCCCTCCTCCTCCTCCTCGCCCCCCCCTCCCTCCTCCCATCATCATCATCATCATCATCATCATCATCATCATCATCATCATCATCATCATCATCATCATCATCATCATCATCATCACCACCACCGATTTCGGCACACCCCTCACACGCTTCGTGGCCCCATAGGGAGCTCCACCGAAGGCCTCAGTGGCAGGGTCCGCATGCCTCCCCACCACCCATTTCGGCACACCCCTCACACGCTTCGTGGCCCCATAGGGAGCTTCACCGAAGGCCCCAGTGGCAGGGTCTGCATGCCTCCCCACCACCCATACCGGCACACCCCTCACACGTTTCGTGGCCCCATAAGGAGCTCCACCGACGGCCCCAGTGGCAGGGTTCGCATGCATCCCCACCACCCATTTCGGCACACCCTCACACGTTTCGTGGCCCCATAGGGAGCTCCACCGAAGGCCCCAGTGGCAGGGTTCGCATGCCTCCCCACCACCCATTTCGGCACACCCCTCACACGTTTCGTGGCCCCATAGGGAGCTCCACCGAAGGCCCCAGTGGCCTGGTTCGTATGCCTCCCCACACCCATTTCGGCACATCCCTCACACGTTTCGTGGCCCCATGGGGATTTCCACTGAAGGCCCCAGTGACTGGGTTCGCATGCGCCCCCACACCCATGTCGGCACACCCCTCACACGTTTCGTGGCACCATAAGGAGCTCCACCGAAGGCCCCAGTGGCTGCGTTCGCATGCCGCCCCCACACAATTTCGGCACACCCCTCACACGTTTCGTGGCCCCACAGGGAGCTCCACCGAAGGCCCCAGTGGCTGCGTTCGCATGCCGCCCCCACACCAACTTCGGTGCACCCCTCACACGTTTCGTGGCCCCATAAGGAGCTCCACCGAAGGCCCCAGTGGCAACGTTCGCATGCCGCCCCCACACCCATTTCGGCACACCCCTCAAACGGTTCGTGGCCCCATAGGGAGATCCACCGAAGACGGTACTCACACCAGCATTACTCACAACTGCATATGGTTGGGTCCTTCGCCAGGCTAAGTGCCCAACCATTTTGTGGAATTGGGTCCTCGTTTTGAAGAGACGGCGCCCCGCGTTCCTCACCTCCTCCTCCCCCCCTCCCTCCTCCCACCATCAGCATCATCAGCATCATCAGCATCATCAGCATCATCAGCATCATCAGCATCATCATCATCATCATCATCATCATCATCATCATCATCATCAGCATCAGCATCATCATCATCATCATCATCACCGATTTCGGCACACCCCTCACACGTTTCGTGGCCCCATAGGGAGCTCCACCGAAGGCCCCAGTGGCAGGGTCCGCATGCCTCCCCACCACCCATGTCGGCACACCCCTCACACGTTTCGTGGCCCCATAGGGAGCTCCACCGAAGGCCCCAGTGGCAGGGTCCGCATGCCTCCCCACCACCCATTTCGGCACACCCCTCACACGTTTCGTGGCCCCATAGGGAGCTCCACCGAAGGCCCCAGTGGCAGGGTCCGCATGCCTCCCCACCACCCATATCGGCACACCCCTCACACGTTTCGTGGCCCCATAGGGAGCTCCACCGAAGGCCCCAGTGGCAGGGTCCGCATGCCTCCCCACCACCCATTTCGGCACACCCCTCACACGTTTCGTGGCCCCATAGGGAGCTCCACCGAAGGCCCCAGTGGCAGGGTTCGCATGCCTCCCCACCACCCATTTCGGCACACCCCTCACACGTTTCGTGGCCCCATAGGGAGCTCCACCGAAGGCCCCCCCGTGCCATTTCGGCACACCCCTCACACGTTTCGTGGCCCCCAGGGAGCTCCACCGAAGGCCCCAGTGGCAGGGTCCGCATGCCTCCCACCACCCATTTCGGCACACCCCTCACACGTTTCGTGGCCCCATAGGGAGCTCCACCGAAGGCCCCATTGGCAGGGTCCGCATGCCTCCCCACCACCCATTTCGGCACACCCCTCACACGTTTCGTGGCCCCATAGGGAGCTCCACCGAAGGCCCCAGTGGCAGGGTCCGCATGCTTCCCCACCGCCCATTTCGGCACACCCCTCACACGCTTCATGGCCCCATAGGGAGCTCCACCGAAGGCCCCAGTGGCAGGGTTCGCATGCCTCCCCACCACCAATTTCGGCACACCCCTCACACGTTTCGTGGCCCCATAGGGAGCTCCACC
Organism: Prorocentrum cordatum; assembly: GCA_963575745.1. Taxonomy (NCBI): domain Eukaryota; class Dinophyceae; order Prorocentrales; family Prorocentraceae; genus Prorocentrum; species Prorocentrum cordatum. Next base: position 113,063 of record CAUYUJ010001359.1, read on the forward strand.
GAAGGCCCCAATGGCCTGGTTCGTATGCCTCCCCAACACCCATTTCGGCACATCCCCACACGCTTCGTGGCCCCATGGGGATTTCCATTGAAGGCCCCAGTGACTGCGTTCGCATGCGCCCCCGCACCCATTTCGGCACACCCCTCACACGCTTCGTGGCACCATAAGGGGGCTCCACCGAAGGCCCCAGTGGCTGCGTTCGCATGCCGCCCCCACACCAATTTTGGCACACCCCTCACACGTTTCGTGGCCCCACAGGGAGCTCCACCGGAGGCCCCAGTGGCTGCGTTCGCATGCCGCCCCCACAACAATTTCGGTGCACCCCTCACACGTTTCGTGGCCCCATAAGGGAGCTTCACCGAAGGCCCCAGTGGCAACGTTCGCATGCCGCCCCCACACCCATTTCGGCACACCCCTCAAACGGCTCGTGGCCCCATAGGGAGATCCACCGAAGACGGTACTCACACCAGCATTACTCACAACTGCATATGGTTGGGTCCTTCGCCAAGCTAATTTTTCCTTCCTTCGAAGCTCACTCGCCAATCCGTGCGGCGAGCCGAGCAAGGCATGCAAAGGTCGCCCTGCTCGGAAAGGACCGACTGCCCTTCGGTCGGGCCCGCCCCCCATACAGGGGGATTTTGGCAGGAAAAAGGTAAAAACAAATCAAGAAAATTCAAACAAATACGCTAACATGGTCAAACCATCGTCCCTGGACTACTTTTTACTATTTTTGAATATTCACCCTGCAGAGGCACATTGTATTGTATTGTGCTGTATTGCCGGGGCCTTAAAGGCAGGAAAAAACAAAAACCGAGGGGCCACGGATTGGCCTACCCTCCCGAGGAGGCCGCCTTGGACCCCCCCCAAACAAGTGCAGCACAGACAGAGAGGCGAAGCCTCTGGCATACACTACACAAGACCATCCATAAAGTGCAGCACTGATCAGACCATATACTACACAAGAAAACCAAATCAGGTGTAGCACTGAAAGGAACAGATACGACACACGATCTCATCACCAGCAACACCTGAATCAAGCAAGCACTGTGCAAGAAACATATACTACACATGATCTAGGCGCCACCCTACCTGGCTAGTTCTCCAGGCACTTCGCCTGGGCCGCCTCCAGCAGCCGAAGGCCCTCGGCGATGTCGCCGCGCTGGAGGGCCTCCCTCGCCAGCCTAGCGGCGCCGAGAATGAGTTGCTGGGCCTCCGTCGGGGCCTCCGCCGCCGCCGAAACCTCGGGCACCACCTGCTGGGTGATCTCATCGAGGTCATCAGCCCAACGCGCTCCCTTCGAGGCCCCCTCGGGCGCCTCCACCAGCGCCTCGGCGCCACACGCCCTCGGCTCCAGCGCTGTCGGCTTGCTGCCCCCGATGCGGGCGGCCTGGCACTCGGACGCCTCCTCGTGGGAACAGTTGTTCGACAAGGCTGACCCCGCGAACTTCTCCTTGTACGACGCCTCCATGCCGACGGGCTGCCCCACCAGTTGCTCGCCCACGCCATCCTGCAGCAGCGGGAAAGGCGGGACCTCTGGCAGGGACTCCTTCCGCGCCGCATCGGCCCCAACGAAGACGCCCTCGAAATCGAAACTGGCCGCACCTCCAAGCCCCTCATCCTCCCCACAGGCGAGGTCGGCCCAGAAAGGCGAGGCGGCCTCCGCCTTGCGCGTGAGCTCCCAGGCAAGGGCCTTGGTGCTCATGAGCTCGTCCACGAGCCCGTCTCGTTCTGCCAGGAGCTGCTGGCGCTCCGCCATGAGCTCCTGGACACGGCGCACCATGCCGTCCGAGTCCGCCGCCGCCGATCCCGAGCCCGCGACGCCGAGCTGCTCCAGCCACTCGGACTTCCCGCTGGAGGTGGTCGCCTCCGTGAGCGCCTCGTCCAAGCAAGCACACGCTTCGTCCGCGCCATTGTCCTCGAACCTCGGCGTCAGCACCCCCGACACGGATCGCATCCCGGCCTTGCCCCGTACCTCGGCCAGCAGCCGCCGGCCGCGCTGGAGGCACTTGCCCTGCGCGTCTGACTTCTCGAACCGATCCTCGACCCTGAAGGGCTTGCCCATCTCGTCGTGGAACTTGTGCTCCGCGATGTTCCGCCAGGCGCGTCGACCTCCCGCCACGCGCGGGGGCCGCGCCTCGCTCGCAGCCCGAACGTGCTCAGCGACGACGGGCTCGAACGCACCACTGCGGGATCTCCCATGGCCGAGCGGACCGCCGCCGCCGCCACAGCCGCCAGGCCCTGCCGAGGCGCACCTCCCTCGGCTGCACCTCGCACGGCGGCGCGGACGAGCTCCGCGACAGCGCCAAGCCTTGCACCCGCAGGCTTGTCCCCACCCAGGGAAGCGACCGTAGCCATTGCCTCGGGACGCGCGCGCGCGGGGGAAGGAGACCGAGCCGCTCTCCGCGCCAGCCGAGGTGACTGGACTCTACAGGGAGAGGCACGGCGCGCACCGCCCGCCTAGCGCCCAAGGCAGGCTTGAGTCAAAATGGCTACGGACCTGTCGAGGCACATACCCGACTTACTCCCTTCGCCTCCCGCGCCCCTCCCTCTCTCTCATTCAGTTGCAGGCAGCACAGAGGAACAGCTGAAGAATCCTCATCTTCCCCTCTCGTTGCAAATCAACGCTCCAGAGTCCCTCCCTCCATCCACCCTCCTCCTCCTCTTCCTCCTCCTCCCCAGTATTGTTCTCTCCTCTCTATTGGCTCCCTGTCGCCAGTTGTTCCATGTTGTATGTGTTGTGTGTTGCGTGTGTGTGTGTGTGTTGCGTGTGTTGCGTGTGTTGCGTGTGTTGCGTGTGTGTGTGTGGTGTGTGTGTGTGTTGGCGTGCGTGCGCCCTGTGGTTGTGACCCAGGTGGAATGTCGCTGAGAAAACAACTCCTTGACTCGGACGGGTGTAATATGGGGTGACCTGAATCGGGGGTGAACAAACGGGCACGAAGGGGGCCCTTTGGGGCCGCTTTTGAGCCCCTGCTGTGTTCCAAACTGGGGCCAAAAAGGCACCGTCCCGGCTCATGTCTTCACCCCCCATGTAGGCCAACCCCCATTGCCACTCGTCCGAGTGACGGGAACCCACCGCCTCCGTCGTGGTGGGCCCATGGCCCTGGGCCGACACGCATGGCACCAATAGCAACAACACCTAAAGCGGGTCTGGCGCCGGGTCCGAGGATCGAGTAGAGAGAGACGAGGGACGAGGACGGGGAAGCAGAGAAAGAGGAGGGAGAGAGCGGGGAGGAAGCGGAGGAAAAGGAGGAGGGACAAGGGGGGAGAGGGGAGAGGGAGGAAGCGGAGGGACAAGGAGGAGGAGGAGGAGGAGGAGGAGGAGAAGGAGGAGAAGGAGGAGGAGGAGTGACAGTACCCTTGGGGCGACGTGTGCCTCCGAAGCCGCCGCTGCTACAGGGAGACGAGGGAGGAGGACGGGAGACGGAGGAGGAGACGAGAGGAGAAGCCCCGTTCTTCCTCCTCCGACCACGACGGCGAGACGGGTCCTGGAGGCAGAAGGGCCCGCAAACTCACTTCTGCATCCCGAGCCCACTGCTCTGCCTGTCTCGGGGCACGGAGGAGGAGGCGGAGGAGGAGGAAATGAGGGAGGAGGACGAGGAGGAGGAGGAGGAGGAGGCCGAGGATGAGGATGAAGGAGGAGGAGGAGGAGGAGGAGGAGGAGGAGGAGGAGGGAGGAGGGAGAGGGGGGGGAGGAGGGTGAGGAGGGTGAGGAGGGAGGAGGAGGAGGAGAGGAGGAGGAGGGGGGAGGAGGAGGAGAACGAGAGGGTAGGAGAGGAGAGGAGGAGAGAGAGGAGGAGGAGGAGGAGGAGGAGGAGGGGGAGGAGGAGGAGGAGGAGGAGGAGGAGGAGGAGGAGGAGGAGGAGGAGGAGGAGGAGGAGGGCCCAGGGGAGGGCCGAGCACGGCGAAGCGCCTCCAGAGCCCGTGTTCTGCAGGGCCCTCTGGTCGGCGCCCCCTGGAGGCCTCCCAGATGGGGTCAGAGCAGAAGGGATCGGAGGATCGCGCCGCATCGTCGATGCATCACCGACGCATCGACGATGCATCAGCGACGTGGTCGATACATCGGCGACGTCGGCTGTGGAGAAAGTCGGCGCTCCACATCGAGCCGCATCGCCGATGCATCGGCGATGTGGAGCGATCCACCGACCCAAGTCGGGTATTGCTAGAACTGTCCCTGACCCAAGGTACCCACAGGATTTCCAAGGAGGCCCCCACGGCCTCCAAAACACTCCTCACGGAGCCCAGAGGGCCTCGGGTCCAAAACGGAGCCCAAAGCTGGGGACACCTTGGACCAGGGGCACTTCAAACAGCACCCGCCAACTGAAGCTGGCCGCCGGCCTGCTCTTCTCCATGAAGGAGGGCGTTCGGGGGGACCAGCTCTGGGGGGGAAACATCGAGCTGGAGTCGGCGATGCATCGCGGATAGATCGGCGTTAAGTCCCCAAGGGTCCCCCACACCGACACCGCATGTTCCGGGGCGGGGTGGACTGTCGAGCCCCTATTGGCAAAGCGTGCGCGATTGGGGGTCGATGCATCTCCCCCTGTGCCTATTCTTAGGTCGGGCATGCCCTCCTACAGGCGGATTCCCAACATATGTTCAAATAATCGTCAAACATATTCAAAACACCGTCCCCAGACTATTGTTTAACTATTTGGGGATATTCCTCCTGTAGAGGGGCAGGCCCGACTTAAGCCTTCTCCCCCCCGAGCTGAAAGGGGCCCTGCGACACAGAAGTAAACACGCACACACAAGTAAAAGGGACCCCATGAAATGTTCCATATGTTCTGGGATCTCGTCTTCCCCCCCCGCTTCCAATATGTTTCCATCTTTCCTGGGAAGTCGTCGAGTAGTTGTGCCTGCGTGTTTCTTTCCCTCCCGACGAGCGTTGCCCCTGGCTCTCCGCCCGCGGGGCGGATCGGCGGGTCCTCCCCGAAGTAGGCGTTCTTGCCGATGACCTGGGCGCTCGCCGCGTGGCGGCCCCGACCCCCTCGAAGGCCGCACGTTCCACGTCGTGGAAACATCGAGGAGGAGGAGTTGTTTGTTTGTTTGTTTTTCTTTGACACTGTGTGCATCAGCAAGCCAAACTCTGCAAGCAGGTTAAAACTCGACGGTGAAATACATTAGATTAAAGCTCTAGGGCACACCCGTCACCCCAGGAAGAGGCAGTCTGCTGAGGTGGCTGACCCTTGCGTACTCGCTGGAGCACCTACAACTGCTTCGGGGAGATTTGTGCGGGCCCTCGAGGGCCACATGGCAACCAATCGAAAGGTTGACTGGTCGTTGGGCGGTCCAGGACCCGCACAAACCACAAAATACATAGCGCCCTTTAAACCAGAGCTCGTGACTTGAATTCAGCTGCTGTCCCCCTATAAGGCAGGGTGGGCGACTCTCTGGGGCGGATCATCCAAACCCAAACGACGCCAAAGCCACTCATCCAACCTCGCACGAGGAGGAGGAGGAGGAGGAGGAGGAGGAGGAGGAGGAGGAGGAGGAGGAGGAGGGAGGAGGAGGAGGAGGAGGGAGAGGAGGAGGAGGAGGGGGAGGAGGAGAACCGAGGGAGGAGGAGGAGGGGAGGAGGAGGAGGAGGAGGAGGAGGAGGAGGAGGAGGAGGAGGAGGAGGAGGAGGAGGAGGAGGAGGAGGAGGAGGAGGAGGAGAGGAGGAGGAGGAGGGAGGATGTTAAGGAAGAGGAGGAGGAGGTGAGGGAGGAGGAGGAGGAGGAGGAGGAGGAGGAGGAGGAGGAGGAGGAGGAGGAGGAGGAGGAGGAGGAGGAGGAGGAGGAGGAGGAGAGAGGAGGAGGAGGAGGAGGAGGAGGAGGACCAGCGCCAGGCCGAGTCGTGCAGCCGTGGGGGCGGGAGCGCGGGCCTACCTGACAGACTTAGTCGGGACCTAAGGGGGGGCCCTCCTGAGGGTGCTTCCCAGCCCGGATTGACGCTACAGCATGGGTCTGCATGTAGGGAGGGGGCCCTTGTTCTCCCCTTGTTCAGAGAGGGTCCAAGGCAGTGCCCGTGCAGTCTGCACTTGGCCAATTTGCCCTGCGATACCCGATGCGAACCACATTGCGTGCAAACCATAGCCCATGGCGTCAACAAAACATGGCCCCACTGCATTTCGACGATCGCATCGGCGGGCACAGGCCTGTCGCCGAGGGGAGTGCCCCCAACAACGCTGGCCTGCAGGAGCTCGCTGGAGATCCGCATCACTGGCCGCCTTCACTCATTTTTGGGCCGTGGGCCATCCCGAGACAGTTCCTACACTGGAACGCGTGGGGCCCCGAATTACGACACCTTGAGACGTAAGCAGGAGGCCACGCACAGCTCTCACCGAATCCCTCAGAAGATGTTCTGGTCGACCTGATTCACCATCCCTCGCGGCCATCTTGGGCGCTGCCCACGGAAGGACTAGGCCTGCAACCTGGAAGCTGTGAGGTAGGCCTCAAAGCGCTGGACCAAAACATTCGGTAGCGCATGCGCTGCTGCACCTTTCTTCACGAAAAAATCCGCCCACATTGTTGCCGAGGACGTGTTCCCCCGACACATTCCATCTGGCAGCAAATTCGATGCGCTGCTCTGGGCTCATGTGCGACGGGGAACCTTGGCGCATCATCACGGAATGGCGCCAAGCTCGACATCGAAAGCCAGATGTCAGCGTAACTGGCTTGTGCGTCGGCCTGGTGGTGAGACCAACTGGCACCCTCCTCGGCTAAATCCAGCAGGTCGGTGGCGACCAAAGACGCAACTGGGAAGTGGCGCGACGCATGCAACGCCGCGAACATGTCCGCCATTCCCACCGTCTGTGCCGGCTCCCACAGTGGCCCACAAACTAGCTCTGACAGGCATGCCGTTGCCCCCGTTTTGTACCGCAGACCGTCCGCAACGCCGAAATTCTGGCCCACTCGGGGTCTTCCCAGACCCAGACGCATATTCCGTCGTTCCCCAAGTGGTCCGACCCGACCACCAATCACCCCATAATGAAACTCTCAGCTTGCCCTCCACGTACGGAGGCACGTGGGGGCTGAGTGGCATCCCGACAGCCGTCTCGAAATAACCAAACTCATCGGCCTGGCCTTTTTAGCCCGGACGCGAGAACGCATCCAAGCCCAAAATGAATCCCACTCGAGGCCAGGACCATCTCATACATCATCATGACAATCTGGGCACTGCTATATGTATATATACACAAATATATCGGATGCCTCATCGTGGAATGCCCGGCCGTGCAAGGAGGACAAGCAGGAGAGGTGCAGCAGCCAGCGCGCGCCACACGGTCCCTCGACCACAATGCGCCTGACCATAGCGAGCGTAGGGCATCAGCATAGCGTGAATTCTTCACAGCCGCCGTTCCTCCTCCCACGCGCTTCCTGCACATCCTCGTCCATATTACCTCCCCTTCCCACGCATGCCTCCTGGTGGTGGGGCACAGTGCGATTGCCTTGCCATCGCTCGACGCCCTGGCGCACGAGCTCCACTATCGACCACGATGGCAACTTCAGAATGTCAAATAAATGGCCCAAGCCGCTGGCAAGCACAGCGCTGGGCGCCATGCTCCAGCCCATCCTGGTACGAGGCAAAGCTAGCACCGCACTTGGACCATGCGGAGCCTCCCATGAACTTCGCTCCTGGAGTGCATCTCGGACCTGGCCCCAATCTCGCTGTTACCCCCCAAGACTAACCCTTCGATCCCAGACGAACCCACAGTAGGCTCTCAACGGGGCCAGCGCGGCCTCGAACATCGGGTCGCACATGGCGTCGGCCTGTGTAGCGCGCGCGAGCGCGACCGACGAAGACTTGCTAGCTCTGCCAGCAAGGGTAGCTGCATACTGCCTGAGCTCATTCAGCTCTCGGTCGTTGTTTCCTGCCACCGTTGCGCCGTGCGCTGCAACAAGGAAATGCCCCGTCCTCCAGAACAAATAACTCGGTTCCTTGCGCCTCATCGCAACGCCCCGGGAATCGGCCTTGCAACTGCTTCAACCTTGCCTTCGCCCGCTTACGGATAGGTCGGGGCCCGCTGAGCTCAAAGCCAATATTCCCAGCCCAGACTTGGCCTCCAGGTGGGCACTCTCGGCAAATCGCCCAAACCCATACTTAGCGGAAGCGGCCGTTGAGACCCACCCAGGCTTCTTGACTTGCAACAAGAGCCCAAGCCTAAACGGTTCCCTTCACGGGGGACCCATTAAGGTTCACCTCGGCGACATCCATGATGGCCCTGTAGGTAAAATCGCGAGGAACGTCGTCGCAGGCGCACACCGCGCCAGGATCCCCTGAAAGGCCTGGAAAACCTTGCTCCAACAGTCGAACGCTTTTGCGGCCCTTGAGTATGCAACCCCAGGAGCGCCCAAAAGAGCCGCATTGGGAACTGCATCTCTCTCGCTTCCTGAACCAGCGCAGAGAACAACACAAGGTCAAACCACTTCCACGTGTCCAGGAACACCGTGATCGACGCATCGTCCAGCCTGCAATCTCAGCCTGCAAAGTGTGCTCGTAGGCTGAGAGACTGGGTGGAAATCCTCGCCGAATCCCCCAGACGTGAGAACTAGCAGGTGGCATGATCCATCCCCTGGAGAGGGGGCGCCTGACTCGCGACAATAGTCTCATGAAGCTTTCAACGAGGGTGAACAACCTCGTTCCTCCATCAAGTTCCGTCAAGCGCACCAGATCGTTTATAATGCGTTCAGGTCGCCAGATCATCAGCTGCTCGCATGCACGCTATTGGGCGCACAGAGCAGCGATACCGCGAAAAGAAAGATACCATAAAGCACGAAGATGGAGTCGATTGGGGCCAACAGCCGTTTTCCAGGAGAACGAAAGGGCCGCTTCCTGGAGATCATGCGGCCTGAACCGAGGAAGTTGAAGCCACTGCTGGTGATCACTTCGTAGACAGTGCTGCTCATGGCGACTCCAAATCTCACCCATGTGTCAATCTCGCGATCAGCGAGCTGGTAGGGCTGCGCATGGTCAGCGTGCCCCACCGCAGCTCCAAGGGCCCAGGCTCTTGACGCGCGATGTGCTGGCCCAGCTCCTCTGTCGAGCGCCTGCCGCATCCACTGCTGCCGAGACTGTTCCACCTGGCGGCGATGGGACTGCGGCAGGCCATAAACATATCCAACAACGCGACAAGCAATATCAAGGAAGCCATCACGGGCAATCATCGCATAGTCACATGAAAAAATACAGCGCCCAATCTCACAGATAACTCCAGACCTCACAAGCATGTTAAACTTCCGCCAGGAAGTGCATGGCATCGATCAGTGACCTAGCTAGCTTTCGTATTGGACCATGCGCTCGAGCCTGGGCCACTGGCGTCGTCGTGCCCTCCTCCTCGCTGTGCCTTTTCTGATTGCCGCGCCGCCGTGCACGTTGCCATCCTGCAGCCAGCGTAGTCGGATCATGTATCACCGCTCCAGCGCATGGACAACAAGGGCCAGACAAGCACATGCGACCACGACAAAGACCAAAACCAGTAGCCAGGTACGCACTCACCTTCTTGCACCAAAAGGCTCGAACCTTGCTCAAGTGTTTCGCCCATCTAGCAGCCTGCAGCCACGCGCAAAGCTTCGGCCCATGTTGTTGCCGATCCAGTTTCGGCTGCAACCTGGGTTGAACGTAGCTCGTTCTGGCTGGGCCACCTCTGCCCAGGGAAGCATCGCTGCCTGGGCCAACCTTGTCATGTCGATCGCACAGCTCACGCTCAACTGCCATCGACGTCATGTCCCGCGCGCGCTGCAGAGAAACCGGGTCATGGGCCCCCTCGATGGCCTGCAACGCAGGGGCCCAATCCGCGAGGTACCTTGAACATCCCGCATGAGATCCGCGCGGCAGTTGCCCGGTCTCGACGGGCAGGCGCAACCATGTCGGATTGTCGACGTCCGAGAAAGGGAGCGACACGGGATAATGCGTTGGCGCAATGACATCAGCGCGCACCTGTGGAGGTCCAACTCGCGAGGCAAGAGACTTTCACAATGCAGAATAATCGTCCGCGCGCCCCTCTGCCCCAGGACGCACGCGACATGTTGCTCCGACAGGTGCCATGAAACATCGCTCTGGTTTGCTCCAGCCACGCCTGCCCCCGAACCATGCGCGACTCAACATTCCAGCCCCCCCGACAATCCATGGTCTGGCCCCAGCATTCAAACGACCCAAGTACGTCACAAGCACATCAAACAACGAAAGATTGAACGAGACAAGCCCAACAGAGTCCTGTAGATACAACGATACCGGCCAACCTTTGCATCCCCAACATGCTTAGATCTGGGAGCAGCGGCGGCGCGGGATCTGGCGGCAACGGCAGTGCGGCGATCATAACATACGTCGAAACAACGACCGGCACTCCCGCGCTAAGTCCATCAGCTGCCGTCCGTTTTGCTGCCGAGAAGACACCATCGAATCCTGCATCTCGCAGCGGCATCTGAAACTTGGCAGCGCATCACCATTGCAGCTGTGCCCCTGGACGAGAATCGCAGCAGCTCGAGCGCATTCAACATGCTGCAGTAGCGGCCCAGCCGCGCCAGCATTCAAGGTCACCATTTGTTCCTTCAGCTGCCGACCACCACCGTCATATTCAATGCGTGGATTTGCGCCGCCTCCTGACAGATCAGCGGCGCTCCGTGGAGACGTCTCATTCTGCTGACCGACGCAGCCATCATCTTGTCCACTCCGCGCAGAGACATCACCCACTGCCCTGACTCCTTCAGCTGAGGCCCTCTGCGAGGAACCCTTGGCATACCTCGTGTCGGTCAACGCCCGACATGACAACGGGGAGCTCCTGATTGCCACAGACCATCGCCCTTGGGCCAGGGGGGCGCCTGGAGGCCGTAGTAGACCTCA
>CAUYUJ010001359.1:128880-176380 GCA_963575745.1 Prorocentrum cordatum
CTCAGCAGCACACCCGTGGCGCGCCCTGGCCCTCCCGAGGGGCGAGAGGCTCCACCGCCGATGGCCGCCCCCGCCCCCCCCCCAAACGGCCACCCCACAGGTCCAAGGAAGGTGCCCTGGGTCACACACACACACACACAAAAAAAAAAAAATGCACACAAAAAGAAGGATTCCCCATATCTTCCCATATTTTCTGGGTCTCTGTCTTCCCCCCTCACTGCCCATATTTTCTGGGAATCGACGAATAATTGTGTCTGTGTGTTGTTTCCCCTCCTGATCCAAGAGGCGCCCTCAAAGGCCGAAGAGGGCGCTGAAAATTAGCCACCCAAGGAGGGCCCGAGGCTGCCCGGGCGGGCCTCTGGACGGCTCAAGCGCGAGCATCCCCATGGTGGGCCCAAGCCCCGTTCGAATTTCCATCGGAACCCGGCCTGATCAGGGCCGGCTTTGGCTCCGTTCTGGGGACCTCAATTCGGCCCAGAATTTGTCAAAATGAATACCGAAAACGGCCCCAATCATAGACGAAATGTACGTGTTTGATCATGGCCCAGGCGAGGCCAATTGTCGGCTAGAAGAGGCGTCCAGGCGGCCCCGGGCGAGGCGAAAATCATCAAACACCGACGTGTTTTGCCATGGTTTCGAAGGTCCCAGTTTGCACGCGCTGTTGGGTCCAACAGGCGCTCTGGAGGGCCCCAGGAGCTGGCTGCTGAGACCCAGAAAGAGCCCCGAAAGGGGTGAAATAGAACCAGAATTCGCCCCGAAAGCGTCGGGAAGGGGTGAGGCTAAAGCCCTGCAGCGAGCTCTCACCAACACAATTCACACGCTCTTCAATCCGGTGGGCGGGCGGATACAAGGAGGGCAAAAAACATCGAGTTAGAGTCAGCGATACAATGCCCACAGGATAACGGCGGCAAGCGAGGGGGGCAGGTGCTTGCCACGAGAAGGGCACCCACCGCCCTGTCCGAATAGAGGAAGGGCAGATGCATAATCGAAAACTTTCGGAGGCCCGCGCGGGTTGCAAAAGCTGCTGGCTCACGCTGCTGGCAGGAGCTGCTGGCAAGTGTTCCCGGCAGGTTACTGCTGGTACGTGCTGTTGGGTGCTGCTGGCACTTGCTGGTGTCGGGGAGACGTAAGACTCGGGTACGGGGGACTTGGGTTGGCCTGACGGGGGCCGTCATAAAAGTGGAGAGACCCAGTCTGAAATTTGACGCGGGTTCCCGTTGCAGACACCCCACGAAAACAAGACTGTCAAATCCAGGACGCGCTCGTCAAAACAAAATCGGCAGACCCGAGCCCCGGCTTACTCTTAGGTCGGGCCTGTCGGGACCTTGGACGAGTAATAAAAAATAGTCGAAAGATGCCCCAACAAAGTGTAACAAATAGCCGAAACATCGTCCAACAACTATGTTTTAACTACTTTTGAATATTCCTCCTGTTGACGGACACGCCCGGCTTAGGAGAGAACGCTTTTCACGCGCCTTGGGAACATTCGGTGGCGCGTGTCGAACTGGGGGGTAATCCCCCCCCCCCAACAGTTGGCGCCGTCGATAAAAACCAGGGGGACTCCCCTCCCCCCCAAAACCCTCCCTCCCTCCCGATCCCCCCCCCGCCCCGCCCCCTCCCAAAGGAGAGGGGGGTTCAAACACCCCCCCCTTCGGCGCCGGCGCTGGCGGCCGCCAGCAGCGCCCACGGCGGGGACGCAGCAACGATGACCAGTGGCAGCCCAAGGGCGGGGGGGGCGGGGTGAGGGTGTTCAAACCCCCTCCGCCCCCTGGCGCCGGGTGGGGGGGGTTCAACCCCCCCCGCCCTCGCGCCGGCGCCGGCGCTGGCGGTGGCCAGCAGCGCCGGCGCTGGCGCCGGCGACGGCGGGGACGCAGCGACGATGGCCACCACTACCACCACCACCACTACCACCACCACCACCAACAACAGCACCACACATCCACCACCACCACCACCACAGCCACCACCACCACCACAACCACCACCACAACTCACCATCACCACCACCACCACCACAAAAACCCACCACCACTACCACCACCACCAATCTACCACACCACCACCACCACCGCCACAACCACCACCACTACTAGCAGCACAACCCACCGCCACCACCAGAAACCAACACGCCACCACCACCACCACCGCCACCACCACCACCAGCACAACGTCCACAAACCACCGCCACCACCAACAGCACCACACAACCACCACCACAAACCACCACCACACCACCACCACGCCACCATAACCACCACCACCACCACAACTCACCACCACCGCCACCACACAAACCTAACCACCACCACAATCTACCACACCACCACTTCCACCGCCACAACCACCACCACTGCCAGCAGCACAACCCACCACCACCAGCACCACCACCACCACCACCACTACCACCACCACCACCAGCACCACCACCACACACCACAACACCACCACCGCCACAACCACCACCAGCACCACCTCCACAAACCACCGCCACAACCACAACCCACCACCACCACCAACACCACCATCACCACCACAAACCACCACCACACCACCACCATACCACCACCACCACCACAACCACAACCCACCACCACCACCACCACAAACCACTACCACACCACCACCAAACCACAACCAAACCACCACCACCACCACCACCACCACCCACCGCCACAACCACCACCACCACAACAGACCACCACACCACCACCACAACCACCACCACCGCCAACACCACCACCACCACCACAACCCACCACCACCACCGTCGTTCTCGTCGACGCTCCCCGCCACCGCCGCCCGCCGCCGCAGGCGCCGGCGCCGGCCCAGAAATAGAAATCGTCGTCCCCGCCGCCGCCGCCAGCCGCCGCCGACGCAAGCGCCGGCCCGAGGAGAGGGGGAAGCAGGGGGGGGAGGGGGGGGGTGGGTTTGAACCCCCCCCTCCATCCAGGGGGGGGGTCCGGTTCCAAACTCCCCCCCCCTCCGACTTACGCTTACTCGAGTCTTACGTCTCCCCGGTGGTGGCACGCGTGCTGCTGGCACGTGCTAGCCTGCGAGAGCTGGCACGTGCTGCTGGAGAACGCGCTGCTGGAGAGCGCGCTGCTGGCACGTGCTGCTGGCGCGCGCTGCCATGTGTGTGCCTACCGTCAGTATCGTTTAACCAACCCTCCTCCTCCTCATCTCCTCCTCCTCCTCCTCCTCCTCCTCCTCCTCCTCATCATCATCATCATCATCATCATCACCACCACCACCACCACCACCACGACCACCACCACCACCACCACCATCATCATCATCATCATCATCATCATCATCATCATCATCATCAGCATCATCACCATCCATCACCACCACCCCACCACCACCACCACCACACATCATCATCATCATCATCATCATCATCCATCATCATCATCATCATCATCATCATCATCATCATCATCATCATCATCATCATCATCCCCATCCCCTTGGCGACTCCCACCAAATTACCCCTCCAGCTGGGAATGCACCCCTCGAAACCCGACGGGAACGGTATCCCCATCCAGGGGGGCAAATCGGCCAGTGGGGCCCAGGCCACGCCGCTGGGGATAGGGATCGGATAAACGATACTCGGCGGCGACGATAGGGGCGAATAGCCCAGGGGCGGGCATTACGCGTATTCGCCCGGGAGCCTTTTCGAAGACATAGATCATCGGCGCACCTGAGTACATGTATTGCTCTCCCCTGGGCTATTCGCCCCTATCGTCGCCTCTGAGATACTCAGACGGGGAGCGAGGCGGCACGACTCATGTCAGAACTTTGGCCGTGCTTCTCGGGTCGGACAGGTCAAGGGAGGGAGGGGAGGGCGGAGGGGAGCTCCAGTGCCGGGCGAAGCGAGGCAGCAGGGCGCTCCGCGACCTCAAGATTGCCCAGGCCGGCGACAGGGCGTACAAAGCGGCGCCGCCATTTGGCGGGGGAGGGAGGAGGGAGGGCGAGCGAGGAGGACGAGGCCGCAAAAGAAGAAGGAGCGAGGCTCTCTCGCGCCCAGCGAAAATGAAGATTTAGACTGAAATGTGAGCCGCTTTTGGGCGGGGGGGAGGTCCGAGCGGAACCTATGGCATCTGCTATACTTCTCGCACACAAAAAAAACGCCTGGATCCTCCCAAACGGGTCCCCTAAACCGCCCGAGATCAGCCCGGATGAAACAGGCGGGGCCTGCAGTGGCACCAGTCTTTGGGCGGCGGCCCCTAATCTGGGCCGCAGCGCGGGTCAACCTGCAATGGGCGAGCCCGTGCCGCAAGTACAAAATATCCCCGCAGCCCCAACAGCAAGCTGCACAACATACGGGGCCCAGAGGAGGGCGAGGAGAGACGGAGAGGGCGTGGACGGGGCGGGCGCGGTGCCTATATAAATGACGCTTGATTGCGCTGAATTGGCTTCGATTTGATTGAATCTGTCATTCCGCAGATTGTGCGCAGGAGGAGGCGGAGGGAGGAGGGCGAAGGGAGGAAGGACGAGGAAGGACGGAGGCAGGGGGATGTGGAGGGGGAGGGAGAAGAGATGGAGGACGGAGGAAAGAGGGAAGAGGCGGGAGGGGCGGCGGGAGGAGCCAGGAGGGGGAAGGAGCAGGGAGAAGTGTGGAAGACGGGCGCCAGAAGTGTTGGGACGACAGCTGCGAACTCGAGGAGGAAGCAAGGTCAACCAACACCGAATCGGGAACTCGGAGCAAAACGGCACGTCCGTTGGATCGAATCGCATCGGCACGGTGTCGAAATCGAGCCGGATCGGCCGCACCAAGACTTGCAACAGCGCCGTGCGAGCATCGGGCCGCACCAAATCCTCGGGACATGGGAACCGAACAAGATCGAGCCGACCGGAAACGATGTCGAATCGGAACGACTGGGTCGAAATGGGCACTCGGCTTTCGGGCCATGACTCGGGTCCCTGGCGGCCGTTCAGGACGACTCGGGCAACCCCAGAACACTCTCGACCAAGCGCAGCTGCCGGAGCGCATCCCAAGGCTTGGGTCGGGCATGTCCCCCTACAGGCGGACCTTGGAGGAAAAATTCAAAATAGTCAAACATACACCAAACTAGTAAACAAATGCTCAAACAATCGTGCCCAGACCATGTGTTGACTATTTTTGGAGATTCCTCCTGCAGAGAGACATGCCCAATTTCACCCGAGGCAAGATGGCGATCAACGCCTGCAAGAAGCGCCGCGCAATAGGCGCCACGATCTGCAGGAGGAGAGTGAAGGGGCCCCAGGACACACAAATAAATACACACAAATAAAAGAATGCCCTATAGTTTCCCATATTTTCTAGGTTTCTGTCTCCCCCCCCACTTCCCATATTTTCCTATATTTTCTGGGGAATCGAGGATTAATTGTGTCTGTGTTTTTTCCCCTCCTGAGAGAGGCGGGGCTCACCAGCAAAGGTTCCCGTGCCACGATTGGCACGGCCACCCCAGTCCACGATGATGTGGGGCCTGCGACTGGCCTAAAAATTCGTGGCCCAAACAACACCCTCGCACCAAAATGCTCAATCCGTTCCCGCGAAGTGTCGCCTCTTCTTAGCCAACTCGAACTTGGAGAATAGACCTGAGAGATGGTTGCCATCGCTCGAACGTCCGTTTCCCGTGCATTCGTCGGTTTCGTGCGCTTTTTTTTTTTTGCGAAATGATCCCAACTCGGGGGTACAGCCGGGCTGCCGAAAGAAGGCACGCTCAATCAGGAACAGGGGCCCATCTTTGGCCCCGAGAGGTGCCTGCGCGGAAACGAAGAGCGCCAGAGGAAGCAGCCGTGGGAGGACCTGAGGAGCATCATTCTCGTTCCGAGCCCAAGCTGGTCCTCACTCCAGCGTCTTGGCTGCACACAAGAGAACGTACAGGGGCAAACGCAACCGCCTACGACGGCGGAGGCGGATCGGCTCCACGCAAGGAGTGCCCCTGATCACGAGGGACCTTTGGTGCGCAGCTCCAAGGGCGGCTCGAGGGGCCCCAACCCGAGCGCGCGAGCCGCTGCTATCGCATCTCGTTCCGCCATCGGCGTGCCCTCGTGGGTCCGCGCCACAGTCCCCTCCAAAGAGAGCGGATCCTGGGGCTCGATGCGAATGAACTGGGTCGCCACGGGCTCCCGGAACTGGAACTCCACCTTGTCGTCGTGGTGGGTAGCCGGCCCGGGGACCGCCTGGCACCAGCGAGGGCAGGGAAGGCCACGGAAGCCCCAGTGGGGGACTGCGAGGGCTCACCCCCTCCTCCTCCTCCCCCTCCCCCTCCTCCTCCTCCTCCTCCTCCTCCTCCTCCTCCATCTCCTGCTACTCATCATCATCATCATCATCATCATCATCATCATCATCATCATCATCATCATCATCATCATCATCATCATCATCATCATCATCATCAGCATCAGTATCAGCATCAGCATCAGCACCATCATCATCATCAACAGCATCATCCTCATCCTCATCCTCATCCTCATCCTCATCCTCATCCTCATTATCCTTCTCAGTATCATCATAATCCGAATCATCAGTATCAGTATCAGAATCATCATCATCACCACCACCATCACCATCATCACCTTCAAAATTATCCTTATCCTCCTAGTAATTATAATCCTCCTCCTCCTCATCGCCATCAGCATCATCAACACCATCGTTATCAGGATCAGCATTAGCATCATCCTCCTCCTCACCATCATCATCATCATCATCATCATCATCATCATCATCATCATCTTCAGCATCTTCATCATAATCCTCATCACCGGCGTCATCCTCATCAACACCATCATGATGACACTAATCATCATCATAACCATCATCATCAGCAGCATTGTCATCATCAGCAACATCATCCTCATACTCATCATCATCATCATCATCCACAGCATCATCATCATCATCACCACCATTATCAGCATCACCATCATCATCCTCACCATTTTCATCATCATCATCATCATCATCATCATTATCATCATCACCACCACCATCACCAACACAATCATCGTGGGCATCGTCATGATCATCCTCATCATCGGCGTCATCCTCGTTAACATCATCATGATGATAAGCATCATCATCAACTTCATCATCCGCATCATCACCATCATCACAATCATTTCCGTCAACATCAGCATCATCTTCAGCATCATCCTAATCAGCAACTTCACCATCATCGCCATCATCATCATCCTCATCCTTAACCTCCTCCTCCTACTGATAATCATGATCGCCGTTGTAATCATCATCTTTACCACCATCATCATCACCCAAACCATCTGAATCATCACCAAAAGTATCGTCATCATTGTATTCATCCTCATCATCATCCTCCTGATCATCAGCATCATCATCATCAGCAGCATCATCATCATGCTCATGATGCTCATCATCAGCATCATCACCATCACCATCACCATCCGCCTCCTCCTCCTCATGACCATCGTAATCCTCCAACTCCCCCTCAGCATCGTCATCATCATCGTCATCAGCATCGTCATCATCATCAACATCAGCATCAACATCATCATTATCATCATCGTCATCAGCACTCTCATTTTCGGCGTCATCATCACCACCACCAGAATGATCATCAACATCAACATCATCACCACCATCATCATCATCATCATCCGCAACATCGTCATCATCATCATCATCATCATACTCAGCATCATCAGCATCATCATCATCATCCGGATCATCACAATCGGGTTCGTCTAATCAGCAGCATCACCATCATCACCACCATCCTCATCCTCTTCCTCAACCTCCTCCTCCTCCCCATAATCATCATCGTCATCATCACCACCATCACCATCACCAGCACCGCCACCATCAGAATCGCCACCGAATTCATCGTCATGATCGTCAGCATCCTCATCATCCTCCCCCTCATCATCATCATCGTCAGCATCGCCCTCATCAGCATCATCATCATCATCACCAACATCATCACCAGTATCACCCTCATCATCCTCGTCACCATAATTTTTCCCCCTCATCATCGTCATCATCGCCAGCATCATCATCGTCAGCATCATCAAAATCAGCATCAGCATCATCATCCCCGCCATCATCAGTTATCAGCACCACAATCATCATCACTATCAACATGACCATCATCGTCACCCATCGACATCATCATCCGCATCGTGGGTGTCATCCTCGCCGACGTCATCATGACCACAATCAGCATCATCATCCGCAACATCATCATCAACATCATCATCGTCAGCAGGAGCATCGTCAGCACCATCGTCATCATCATCATGTTCGTCAACATCTGCATCATCTTTAGCATCAATCGAACCAGCATCATCACCATCATCACCAACATCATCATAAACATCGTCGTCATCCGCATCATCATCACCACCATCACCATCACCATTATACTCACCACCAAACATCGTCAGCATCATCGTCAGCATCTTCATCCTCATCCCCAGCCGAATCATCATCCTCAGCCTCATCGCCATCGTCGTCAAACTCCGCATCCTCATCCCCGTCAACATCAGCACCATCGCCATCATCATCAATAGGGTCACCACACTCATCATCATCATCACCATCACCATCACCATCATCGTCGTCGCCATTACCATCACCATCACCATCACCATCACCATTATCATCCTCACCATCGTCATCATCATCATCATCATCACCGAAGGCTCTGCCCCTGCTCCTCCTCGTCCTCCCCACCCTCCATCACGTTCCTTGGTACATGCGCCACCGTACCCTCAGCACGTAGTGGAGTGCCTTAAAGCTCCTGCCGGCCTGGGGGCCCGATAGAGGCTCTGCAACAAACCTTGCAGAAGTGACCTCACCCAAACGGCCCAAGCAAAACCCCGGAAGGCCTCGAGAGGAGCAGCCGAGCTGGCCCGGAAATGCGCCCCGAGAGCGCCCCAGAAAGCCCCAGGAATGCCCACGATACCCCCCGAAAAGCCCCAAGACAGCTCCAGGAAGCGCCCGAGAGGACTCCGAGGAGCCGAAATCGTGGATCATCCGTTCTATCTGGAAAGACTTTAGCGTGACGCCCTTCCGGGCCTGCGACGCTCCAAGAAGGGCCCGAAAGAGGCCTCCAAGACGGCCCAAGACACGGCATCAGAGGGCACCCGACGGCCTAAGAGGGGCCAAAAACGGCCCAAGGGGCCCCCAAAACAGCCCACAAGAAACCCAAGAGGGCCCACCGAGGGGAAACTTGAACTGACACTTGAGCCACGAAAAGAAACGGATCTTACGCGAGATAACGCGGCGACCTGACGCGGTGGCTTAATCAGAACGCCCGCACGGAACGTTACATTGGAAACGAGGGGGCTCGCGCGCGACCTTGCGCGGCCAGCTTACGCGCCAATGTCGCTCACGTGGCGCTCACGAGGGGGGCGAGGAGGAGGAGGAGGAGGAGGAGGAGGAGGAGGAGGAGGAGGAGGAGGAGGAGGAGGAGGAGGAGGAGGGGGGGAGGAGGAAGAGGAGCGCGGCGCCTCGCGCGAGTCTCCCGCGCGGCCGCGGGGGTGCGGCGGGCACGAGGCGCCAGTCCCTTCTCGACTCGCCAGATCGCATCTTGCTGGTTGCGGCGCGTGGACTCGTTGGGCGAGAGCCCTTCGCACCTCAAGCCAAGCTTTCTCACTGTGCGGAGGAGGAGGAGGAGGAGGAGGAGGAGGAGGAGGAGGAGGGAGGAGGAGGGAGGAGGAGGAGGAGGAGGAGGAGGAGGAGGAGGAGGAGGAGGAGGAGGAGGAGGGAGGAGGAGGAGGAGGAGGGAGGAGGAAGGAGGAGGAGGCAGACGGCCCCGTTTTCTTCCGTCGCTCCTGTGGCGCCCTCCGCCTCCCACGGCACTGCCCACCCCCGAGGGCGCCGGCAGGCCCCCCAAAGTGGGCCCCACGGAAGCTCCAGGAGCCCTTCTCCTTGGCCTCTTTCCCCCCGCCACTTGCCGTCGCTCGGACGTCCATCTCCCCTGCATTCTTCGGTTTCGTGCGCGTTTTGTTGGCTCGATGGTCCAGGATGGTCCTCGGTGGTTCTCGCCGAGAACAAATACATGTACACGTCCGAGCGATGCCAAGGACATGGGGGGGGGTTCTTGCTGACACGGGCGCCTTCGCACAGCATTGCCCCTCTGGGACGAGCCTTCCTCCCCTCTTACGGGTCACCGTCGGGCCAGCCTTGCGCTCTTCCCGCCAACTCTCTGGCCCACGACGGACCCAGACCTGCAACGGCCCACGAGCGCCCAGGACGGGCCCAGCCGCCGTCAACACGGCCCAAGACACCCCCAAGAAGATTGGGATCCACAAGCGCGCCCAAGAAAGCCCCAATAGGCCACAGAAACGTGATGTCTGTTCACTAGTTTCGTGTTCACCCCACTTCGGCCTTCAGACCGCCCAAGACGATGCAAACAACCTACAAGATCGCGCCAAGACGGCCAACGAGGCCCCCAAGACCGCCCAAGCCGGTTCACGACGCCCCCAAGATCGTGCCGAAAGCCCCAAAACGGACCGAGAGGCCGCCTTAAAACGGCCTGGGAGCGCCCCTCGGGAGGCCCCAGACGGCCCCAAGACGGCCCCTAAGAGACCCCCCCGGACGGCCGCGAGGACCCCTATGACGACTCAAGAGAACCCCGATATGGTCTGAGACGGCCCAAGAAGCCTCCAAGATGGCAACAAGACGGACCAAGAAGGCGTCAAGATAGCCGAAGAGGCCACGGCCTCAAGAGGGCCCCGTACTTGCCCCAGCAACCTCCACCATTACTCCCCTCGCGCGCCTCCGTCCACCTCTTCCATCATGGGTGACATCTTCAAAGGTCGGTGGAACCGACCGCAAGGCCTTCCCAATCAGACATTTCTGATAACTTGCTGGGTTGGAAGATGTGGTGAAACATGTGTATATACACAGTGTTTAGACCGCCGCTTGCAGTCGAGTCGTGGACAAACATTACATAGAATAGTGGATATGTGCCTGGCCCCGAAAACCTTCCCCTAACAAGAAACATAAGTCGGGCGTGTCCCCCTACAAGGGGATTTTGAACAAAAAATTCGCCGGCCCAACGGGCCAGAGGCGTGCTAAGATCTCCGGTAACTGGTTCACAATATTTCTAATTCGCGCGCGCGGGGGGGCCCCTGGGGGTCCCGTACCCCGGCAAGGTCCCGGGAGAAGCACCCATAGCGCTCCAGGAGCGCACCAACAGGGCCCCGAGACGTCCCCGAGAGTCCCAAGTAAGGCCAAGAGAGAGTCCCAAGAAGAGCCAAGAGCGCCCAAGAGGCCCCCAAGATGGTACACCAAGGGTCCGAGATGCCACAAGATCGCTCCAAGACGCTCAAGATAGCCCCCAGACGCCCCACGAGGCTTTCAAGAGCACTCCCAAGAGGGCCCCAAGAGGCAAAATTCATTGCTTTTCCTTCGGTTTTGGGGAGATTTGGGCGTTTCCACCTTTTCGGCATCGCGACGCCCCAAGACGGCCCAAGAGGTCCCCAAGATCGCCCCAAGAAGGCCCAGGAGGCCCCCAAGAGGGCCCCAAGACGGCCCAAGAGGGCGCCAAGACGGCCCAAGAGGCCTCCAAGACGGCCCCTAGAACGCCCCAAGAGCGGCCCCAGAGGGGGAGCACGAACCAACAGTTCGAGCCCTCGGTCCTGAGAGGCCTCCAGGAAGCCCCAAGAGGCCCCTAACAGGCCCCAAGAGGCTCCCAACAGCCCTCAGGAGGCCCCCAAGACGCCCTCAAGAGGCTCCCAAATGGCTTCAAGAGGCCCCCACGGGCCGGCGGAATAAGCGAAGCGGCTCAATAAAAATACAAAAATGCTCGACAATACTCAAAAATAGGTTTGAAAAATGTCCCCAGGCTATTTTTTACTATGTTTGCATATTCCTCCTGTAGAGGGACACGCCCGACTCAACGAAACCCAGAACACCCAGGGAACCTCGATCCTCGGCGAGGAGGGGCCCTGCCAAGACGCCCCGCCAAGAAGGGCCGAACTCCTCCTCCTCCTCCTCCTCCTCCTCCTCCTCTTCCTCCTCCTATTCCTCTTCCTCCTCCTCTCCCTCCTCCCTCCTGCCTCCCTCCCCCCTCCTCTCCCTCCTCTCCCTCCTCCCTCCTCCCTCCTCCCTCCTCTCTCCTCTCTCCTCCAACCTCCCTGACGGCACGAGGGGGAAACAACTCCTGAGGAAGACGGGCCCTGTCGGGGACGGCCGACCCAACGGCGTGGTGAAAGCATCGAGACCCTCCATTGGCCGAAGGGTGTGGACGGTCGGCTTCACGTGGCTCACAGATGAGCGTTTTCTGATTCGGCGTTTCGACATTGGGCGGCGAGCGGGTGGGGTCTGGCTCTGGCCCTCTGCTTAGCGCGACTGCTTGCGACAGTGCGTCCTATGAGGGGAGACTCCACCTGCTCGAAGCAGGCGCCAAAAACAGCCAAGATCTACTCAATGGGGTGGGGGGGGAGGGGGGGGTGCGAGGGCCCGCGCCGATCGGCAAAACAATGAATACAAAAACGATCACCAGACCCGGGTCAACCAGAGGGGACGGGCTGATCCGCAGAAGTAGTACGATTGTTGAGTCCAGGCATTCCCCTGGGACTGGCTTTTCGTCCTGAGTCGTTATTTGACGGTCCCACGGCGACCCGAAGGGTCCCCTGAGGCCGACAACGGGGAAGAACCGGACGGCCATTTTCCCTGAGGAACCCCACTTCTTTTAGGTCGGGCATGTCCTCCCACAGGCGGATTTGGGGCGACAAATCCTAAATAGCAAAAACATATACAAACATGAACAAAACAATAAAAAATCGTTCCCAGACTTTTTGTTGACTATTTTTGCATATTCCCTCTGTACAGGGGACATGCCCGACTTAAACTTCTTCATGTCGACCCTGAGCAGTCAACCCTCAGGCTCTCCTGGGACGCGCTGCGACCAGAATCTGGAGGGGAATCCAGCTATGGCGACGAGGGAGCCTCCTAGAGGCCCAGACCAGAAGAAAAACTGGAGCCAACCTCACACACCTGGCAAACCTGAGGCCACGGCTGGACTGCACTGGTGCAATCGCGAGGGCTTCAGACGCGCTGCGCGTAAGGTCATACACCTTGGCATACGCCATTCGCGGCAGGGGAGGGGAGAGACTCGGACGCCCACAAGTGTTGTACAAAACCGACAGCGGTCGTTGTTGGGCAGTCGGCCTTCTGTCTTACACGGACACCGCCCGCGGCGGCGCGGACAGCGAGTCCTGCTCAAGATGAAGAGAAACTGCTGCTGGGCATCGTATACATTCTCTCCGACCCCATTTCGATCGTGCCGAAGAGGAGGGGAGGAGGAGGAAGCAGGAGGAGGAAGAAGCTAGGGCTCCCAACTTCGCGCTTCGCGCTGCGCGAAGCGCGAATAACTTCGCGCTCTCGCGCCGCCCTCCCAAAGGGAGAATAGGAGGACGAGGAGGAGGGGGAGGAGAAACGAGGACCGCGAAGCGCGAAGCGCGAATAACTTCGCGCCCTCGGGGGAGCCCTTGTCGATCGTGCCGAAGAGGAGGGGAGGAGGAGGAAGCAGGAGGAGGAAGAAGAGTCAGGAGAGAAGCCATCAGAAACCTGGAGCACCTGCAGCCTGGGGTCGCCCCCAGAGGCCGACGCACCCTTCCTCCTCGCGCCGAGCCTACCTGCACGCGCCGCCCGTGCAGGAAGCGAGGCGGGGGCGGCCGAGGGGCGATCATCGATCGGCAGCTCAAAAAACGGGTTCCTGACGGGGCCCTGGGGACGGGAGGACCCCAAGGCTGAACCTTCACTCGTCCTCCGGGCCCCGCCTCAGGGCCACAACTCCTGCGATGAGCGACTGGGTGGTCAGTGTGATGGTGGTTGCTGCTGTCTGTTTGCGCGATTTGGGGCTACCTCAACAGGCCTACCCACCGTGTCGTAATCTCCATAGTGGTGGGCCAATTACGCAGGCGGTCCACGCAGAAGCCCCGCCCAACTAACCACCAGCTGGGGTCACGAAGTGGTGGCCCGGAACCGTGGGCTCACACAGTCACTTCCATGAGCCAAACTGTTTGCACACAGTCTCAACCACCAACGCCCTAACCACCATGCGGAAGCTCTAAGTCTTCGAACCGCCGGGAGGACGGCGTGCGGTCGCGGAGACGCCAGCGGAGGCCCGGCGGGGCCTGCACGAGTGGCACCTCCTGCCACCCCTCCACGCCGCCGTAAGACGCGTACACCTTTCGGGGGCCCAGACGTCCAACGCCTTGGAGAAGCAAGGCTTAAATCGGGCGTGTCCCCTTATAGGGGGATTTTCAATGAAAAGTGCGAAAAACTAAAAAAATACTTCAAAACGGTAAAAAAATACCTCCCAAATAGTCCCCTGACTATTTTTCCCAACCATCCTGTGGTGTTGGGTCCTCGTTTTGAAGAGACGTCGCCCCGCGTTCCTTCCTCCTCCTCTTTCCTCCTCCTCCCTCCTCCCCCTCCCACACCCATTCTGGCACACCCCTCACACGTTTCGTGGCCCCATCGGGAGCTCCACCGAAGGCCCCAGTGGCTGCGCCCGCATGCGGTTCCACCCCCCAGTCTGGCACACCCCTCGCACGTTTCGTGGCCCCATAGGGAGCTCCACCGAAGGCCCCAGTGGCTGCGCCCGCATGCGGTTCCACCCACACCTGGCACACCCCTCACACGTTTCGTGGCCCCATAGGGAGCTCCACCGAAGGCCCCAGTGGCTGCGCCCGCATGCGGTTCCACCCCCCATTCTGGCACACCCCTCACACGTTTCGTGGCCCCATAGGGAGCTCCACCGAAGGCCCCAGTGGCTGCGCCCGCATGCGGTTCCACCCCCCATTCTGGCACACCCCTCACACGTTTCGTGGCCCCATAGGGAGCTCCACCGAAGGCCCCAGTGGCTGCGCCCGCATGCGGTTCCACCCCCCATTCTGGCACACCCCTCACACGTTTCGTGGCCCCATAGGGAGCTCCACCGAAGGCCCCAGTGGCTGCGCCCGCATGCGGTTCCACCCCCCATTCTGGCACACCCCTCACACGCTTCGTGGCCCCATAGGGAGCTCCACCGAAGGCCCCAGTGGCTGCGCCCGCATGCGGTTCCACCCCCCATTCTGGCACACCCCTCACACGTTTCGTGGCCCCATAGGGAGCTCCACCGAAGGCCCCAGTGGCTGCGCCCGCATGCGGTTCCACCCCCCATTCTGGCACACCCCTCACACGTTTCGTGGCCCCATAGGGAGCTCCACCGAAGGCCCCAGTGGCTGCGCCCGCATGCGCCCGCATGCGGTTCCACCCCCACCCCCATGGCACACCCCTCACACGTTTCGTGGCCCCATAGGGAGCTCCACCGAAGGCCCAGTGGCTGCGCCGCATGCGTTCCACCCCCCATTCTGGCACACCCCTCACACGTTTCGTGGCCCCATAGGGAGCTCCACCGAACGCCCCAGTGGCTGCGCCCGCATGCGGTTCCACCCCCAATTCTGGCACACCCCTCACACGTTTCGTGGCCCCATAGGGAGCTCCACCGAAGGCCCCAGTGGCTGCGCCCGCATGCGGTTCCACCCCCCATTTTGGCACACCCCTCACACGTTTCGTGGCCCCATAGGGAGCTCCACCGAAGGCCCCAGTGGCTGCGCCGCATGCGGTTCCACCCCCATTCGGCACACCCCTCACACGTTTCGTGGCCCCATAGGGAGCTCCACCGAAGGCCCCAGTGGCTGCGCCCGCATGCGGTTCCACCCCCCATTTCTGGCACACCCCTCACACGCTTCGTGGGTGGCTCCATGGGGAGCTCCACCGAACGCCCCACGGCTGCGCTCGCATGTGGTTCCCCCCCTCATTTCGGCACACCCCTCACACGGTTCGTGGCCCCATAGAGAGTTCCACCGAAGG
The DNA here is from genome assembly GCA_963575745.1 of Prorocentrum cordatum. Lineage (NCBI taxonomy): Eukaryota > Dinophyceae > Prorocentrales > Prorocentraceae > Prorocentrum > Prorocentrum cordatum. The sequence continues at coordinate 144,719 of CAUYUJ010001359.1, forward strand.
CCCCAGTGGCTGCGCTCGCATGCGGTTCCACCCCCTTTTTTCGGCACGCCCTTCACACGTCTCGTGGCCCCATAGGGAGCTCCACCGAACGCCCCAGTGGCTGCGCTCGCATGGGGAAGCATGGTTTTTCGAAATTGTCTTGAAGTCGCTGGTTCCCTCGACGCGCTGTTTGCATACTTTCACCCCTCAGGTGGGGCGGCAGCATCGTGGGAGTCGGCAGTGAGATCTTGGTGCCCGAACACAGGGTAGCACCGCAATTTGACATCGCGGTGCCATGTTTCACCTTGCTCGCGCGCCGTCTGGCGCTAGGCTTCTCGCTCGCTCGCTCGCTCGCTTCACACGCTTCGTGGCTCCATAGGGAGCTCCACCGAAGGCCCCAGTGGCTGCGCTGGCATGCGGTTCCACACCCCATTCTGGCACACCCCTCGCACGTTTCGTGGCCCCATAGGGGGCTCCACCAAAGGTCCCAGTGGCACTGCCCGCTTGCGTCCGCCACCACCCAGCACAGCCCTTGTTCCCTGCGCTTCACCCACCCAGAACAGCGCTTCGTAGCCCTATAGGGAGCTCCACCAAAGGTCCCAGCGGCACCGCCCGCATGCGTCCGCCACCACCCTGCACAGCCCTTGCTCCCTGCCTGCGTTTCACCCACCCAGTACAGCGTTTCGTGGCCCCATAGGGAGCTCCACCGAAGGTCCCAGTGGCACCGCCCGCATGCGTCCGCCACCACCCAGCACAATTGCGGCATTCACAACTGCATATGGTTTGGTCCTTCGCCAGGCTAATTTAAAACTATGTTTTGAATATTCCTCCTGCAGAGGGACAGGCCCGACTTAAGCCCAGACGTCCAACGCCTTGGAGAAGCAGGGCGGAGGGCTGTCTCGCCGTCCTCTCGGGGGCGTCCAAGAGAGGGGGGGGCGTTCACGAAGGGGGGAGGAGGGGGGGGGTGGGGGAAATCGTTGCCCGAGGCACGCGCGCGGACGAGGAGGGGACAAAAAAAGAGTCCTCCAGCGAAGAGACAGCCTGGCCATCGCTCGGACGTCCATTCCCTGTGCTTTTTTCGGTTTCGTGCGTGGTGTTTTCGCGATGGTCCTCGGTGGTCCCCGATCAAAGATGCTCCTCGATGGTCCTCGCCGAAGGAAAGAATGCACACGTCCGAGCAATGCCAAGCAACAGCATTGAAACACGCTTGGCAAGCCAACATGTCTTGCTTCCAGAAGCGCTTTTCGGACTCATACTGCCTCCGGAAAGCGTCACAGGAGCCCTCAGAAGCCCCCAAGACAGGCTCAAGAAGGCCCCAAGGCTGTCAGAGACAGCGCCGCAAGATAAGAAGAAGAAGAATAATAAGAAAAAGAAGAAGAATAATAATAATAATAATAACAGAAGCAGCATAATCGAAAATGTTCGCAGCTCCGCGCGGCGTTCTTGGCTCTGTGCTGGGCCCCTCCTCCTCCTCCTCCTCCTCCTCCTCCTCCTCCTCCTCCTCCTCCTCCTCCTCCTCCTCCTCCCCCTCCTCCTCCTCCTCCTCCTCCTCCTCCTCCTCCTCCTCCCCCTCCTCCCCCCTCTCCTCCTCCCCCTCCTCCATCCTCCCCTCCTCCTCCTCCTCCTCCTCCTCCTCCTCCCTCCTCTCCTCCCCCCCTTCCTCCTCCTCCTACCTCCTCCTCCTCCTCCTCTCCTCTCCTCCTCCTCCTCCTCCTCATCCTCCTCCTCCTCCTCCTACTCCTCCTCCTCCTCCTCCTCCTCCTCCTCTCCTCCTCCTCCTCCTCCTCCTCCTCCTCCTCCTCATCCTCCTCCTCCTCCTCCTCCTCTCCCCCTCTCCTCCTCCTCCTCCTCTCCATCCTCCTCCTCCTCCTCCTCCTCCTCCCCCTCCTTCCCCCTCCTCCTCCTCCTCCTCCTCCTCCTCCCTCTCCTCCTCCTCCTCCTCCTCCCTCCTCCTCTCCGCCTCCTCCTCCTCCTCCTCCTCCTCCTCCTCCTCCTCCTCCTCCTCCTCCTCGAGCGTGGGAGAGCGGAGGCTCCGCCAGGGAGGGCCCAGCCCCGATCCGAGCGATCCGCGCGGAGATCTGGAAGTTTCTGTGTCAGAGCGAGGGGGCCGAACGGTCACTCATTGTCCCTGGGTGCGTGGCTCTAGTGGGGATCCGTGGGGAGGATTCTGCCTGTTGTTGTTGTTGTTGTTGGTGTTGAATATTATTACTTCTAAAGAATAATTATTGTTGGGCCCCCTGGTGCACGCCCCCCCCGCCGCGCCTAGGCCGCAGCCACGTTTTCATCATTTTCGTGAGGAAGCCTCAGGTAAAACGATGTCATCCAGATCCGGTTGTTTTGTTGACGCCCGTTTTCCCTTGCAAAAAACACTATAAAATGACATTTCTTGTTCTAATATAATCAAATTTCAAGAATCCCTTGCAAAAAATAAGGTAAAGTGGACATTCGCGCGCGCAAGACGAAATCCTTCCAAAACCTTAGTGTTCGTAGCGATTTTAACATAAAAACATCAAAAAACCAATGGTTTTTCAAAAAAAAATTGTCAAAATTTCATCCCGCGCGCTCTTGCGGATTCGTAGGAAACCCAACACTTTTTAAACATTTCTGTCAAACGGGCTTTTGCGAGCAACTTTTTCGAACTTCTGCAACAACGGTTGCGCACCTGCCAGGGCCATCATCCCTGTCAAATAATACCATGCGGGACACATTCGTTTTTTCTTCGCGCGCGCACGCCGTCGTCGTCGGCCGCGGGGCCCTGAATAGTAGCCACGGTCGTCCGCATGCCACGAAGTGAAGTGTCCGAACGTCATAGGGCGGGAAGCTGGGTGTGGGTAGTGGCGAAGAGTCGTTTGGAAATTTGGTAGAGCTTGAACCGGCCCCCCCACAAAGTGGGGGTATTGCCCGCCTGCTATGAAAACCCTGGCACTGGTGAGAACGGAGTGTCCCCACGTGCTAGTAATTGTTGTTGTTGTTGTTGTTGTTAATGTTGTTGTTAATGTTGTTGTTAATGCTGTTGTTAATGCTGTTGTTAATGTTGTTGTTAATGTTGTTGTTGGTCGTTGTTGTCGTCGTCGCCCCTGCGACCCACCCCGCGACCCAGCCGCGACCCAGCCCGCGACCCACCCCGCGACCCAGCCCGCGACCCAGCCCGCGACCCAGCCCGCGACCCAGCCCGCGACCCAGCCCGCGACCCACACCGTGACCCGCCCGCGACCCACACCGTGACCCGCCCGCGACCCACCCCCGCTCCACCCTGCGACCCCCCCCCGCGACCCCCCCGCGACCCCCCCCGTGACCCGCCCGCGACCCACCCGCGACCCCCCCTGCGACCCCCCCCGCGACACCTTCCTGGGGCCACTCGCTCCACTCGTGCGTCGAAGCTGCGTCGAACGTCCGTCGACTCGCGCCGAACCCGAGTCGAACCTGAGTCGAAGTCGAGTCGAACTCGAAGCGAACTGGAGTCGAACGGATACGTCAGGTGGGCCCCAGGAAGGACCCCCAAACGAGCACCGAACCGGGAAGACCCCAGGACGGCCAGGAAGCCCGCCACGGCGCTCCCCGCGAGGCCCCCCGAGACGAGCCCCCGCGAGGGCGGGCCCGATGTCGCCGCCGGGGACGGGCGCCCACCAGGCCCCAACCCTGACCTTCCAGAGAGCTATTGTTTAGCACTGGAGGCCTAAAAACCTCAAAAACTGGGCGAAACAGCCTAAAACCAAGGCGTAGAATAGCTCTAGGATAGGTGTTTAGGTCGGGTGCTATTTTTTAGCCCTGCTGGAAGGTCAGGGAACCTGGCCCCCACGAGGACCCGAAGCACATGAGATAAGACAAAACGATACACGATGCTAGAACATTGACTACCCACCAAGCCACCCCAGCCAAACCCGAAGACCCAACTTTCCGGGTTGGGGGGGTACGAGTTCCACACGTGCTTTGCTCAATGTTCCCAGACGCCCCACCCTCGCTGGAAGTGGAGGGCAAAGTGGGGCATTCGGGTTGGGTTGGGGTGGTTCGGTGGGTGGTGAAACATAGGGTCATACTATAGAACATGAGAGAAGGCAAGATCAGATTCACCACCGTGCCTCTGGGCACGGAGTGGGCGTGTCCTCAGGTCATTTTCCCAATCCCATGAGCCTCAGTCCTCACTCCTAAGGAGTCTTTGAGGTGACCGGAGCCCGAATCCACAAATCTCCCGGGGCTTCCGGTGGCCTGTCGTGGGTTCCCAGCGCCTTCTCGCATGATTTGTTCGGGCCCCGAAGGGCCCTGAGACGGGCCAAGAGGGCTCCGAGACGCCGCCAAGACGGTCCAAGAGGACCCCGAGTCGCCAAACGATCGCCCCCGAAAGACCAAGATGGCCAAAGAGGCCGCCAAGACGCTCAAAGAGGTCTCCAAGAAGCCTCCCCAGAGGGCCCCAAGAGGCCACAATCATTGATTTTCCTTGGCCCCTAATTAAGACGGCCCTGGAGCACCCCAAGAGGGCCCCAAATCGGGCCAGAAAAGCCTCCCAAACGGCTTCCGACGGCGTCAGACGGGCCAGGAGCCCACCAAGATGGCCGAAGTTGGCTCGCAGCTGGCCCAAGACGGCCCAAGAGGCCTCCAAGAGGACCTCCAGGAAGGCCCGAAAAGGCAACAAAACACGGATTTGCCCGAGGTCTTCGAAGGATTTTGACATTTGCTTCGTGTCGGCGTTCCGACGGCCCGATACGGCCCACGAGCCCCAAAAGATCGCCCAAGGATCGCCCAAGGGGCCTCAAGATGGCCCCAGAACGGCCCAAGAGGCCCCCAAGACGGCCCCAAGAGGCCCCCAAGACGGCCCAGGAGGCTTTTAAGACGCCCAAGATGGACTCCAAGACGGCCCTGGAGCATTCCAAGAGGGCCCCAAGTCGGCTCAGAAAGGCCTCCAAGAGGGCCTCCAGGAAGGCCCGAAAAAGTCCAAATCATTGATTTCCATCCGGTTTTGAAGGATTGTGGCATTTGCGTTGTTTCGGCCTTCCGACGGCCCGAGACGGCCCAAGTGCCCCCAAAGATCGCCCAAGAGGCCCAAGACGGCCCCAAGAGGCCCCCAAGACGGCCGAAGAGGCCTCCAAGACGCTCAAAATGGCCTCCAAGACGGCCCAAGAGCCCAACAAGACGTCCTCCAAGAAGGCCGAAAGGGTCAAATGGCCTCCAGGCGGCCAAAATGACCTTCAAGATGCCCACGTGTTCCCCGAAGGCTTTCCAAACCGATTCGGGGAACACATGGTCCGATAGATTGGCAGGTCTGGCCTCAACGTTCGGCCGCATAGGCGCTTTTATAAGATAGGGGGCGGCGGTGATTCGCCGTCGGCATCTTCGATAAAACAGCGGCCGACAGCCAGGTCGTGGGGCACGTCTAGCCCTCACCTGCCTCGTGGTCCGAGGCGCCCGAGGCCGACTCGAATGCCTCTTCTGCTTCCGGGAGAAGACGCTTCCCAAGGGCGCCAACCGAGAGAAGATCAGCCTCGGCCAAAACAGGAGCGCCCAGCGCCAAGACCCTGGGACCGAGGGGACGCAGGGTACACCAGCCAGAGCACCCGACGCCGAGAACCCGAGACGCCCTCGGTGAGGCCACCACAGAGGTGGAGCGAGGACGGAGGAGGATTCGCCACCGTGTCCAGTGCACGCCGAGGCGTGGAATAATACCACGGTCTGTCTGGTAGGGTTCCTGTATTCTGATGAGCCCCCCCCCCCCCGACTCGCGCCTCCGTGCATGCACTGCCCCCCTCCCGAGGCCAAGCTCCCTAGAGAAAAAAACTATGGATCCGCGTTCCTGACGCTACCATCCCCCGTGCAAAAACTGTGCCAAGACGGTCCAAGCAAGCAATCAAGGACCCGTGGGATCCAGGAAGGCCTTCGAGGACAATGCGCGACTGCCCAAGCCGGCTCCACGACGGCCCTCAGACACCCGCCATACGGCCCAAACAACACCCAGAACAGTCCAAGAGAGCCCCAAGACGGCGCAAGAATGCCCCAAAACAACCCAAGAGGGCCCCAAGAGACCCCCAAGAATGCCTCACAGGAGACCGCACCAGCCCCAAGATGGTCCAAGACGCCTCCACGATGGCCCAAGACGGCCCGATAGGCCCCCAAGAGGGTCCCCAGATGGCCCAAGACGTCCCACGATGGCCCAGGAGGCATCCAAGACAGCCCAAGAGGCACCCAAGGGGACCCCAAGATGACCCAAGACGCATCCCAACCTGCGGCCCAAGATGGCCTCCCGTGGGATCCCAGATGGTCTTCGAAGGTAATGCGCGACGGCCCAAAGCGGTCCACGACGGCCCCCAGACACTCACCATACGGCAAACAGGGCCCCAACACAGCCCAAGAGAGCCGCCCAAAGACGACGTAAGAGTGACGCACGACGGCCCAAGAGGGCCCCAGAACTGCCAAACAGGGGGCCAAGCCATCCCCAAGACGGACCACACGAGTTCCATGCAAGCTCCTGACAGAATGAAGGAGGAACGGTGCCACGTGTGACGGTCGTCCTCGTCCTTCTTCTCATCGTCCTCATGCTCCTCCTCTTCTTCATCCTCATCCACACCACCAACACCACCATCACCATCACCATCACCATCATCAGCATCATCACCACCACCAGCATCATTAGCATTATCATATGCATCATCATCAACAGCAGCATCAATAGCAACATCAACAGCATCATCACCATCATCAGCCGCAGCATCATCAGCATCATCAGCATCAACATCATCCTTATCATCCGCATCATCATCAACATCGTCAACGTTTTCCAGATCATCAACATCAACATGACTATCACATGTATCAGCTTCGTCCATCTCAGTAGCATCCTCATCATCCTTATCGTCATCATAAGTAACATCATGAGTATCATCGTGGTCATCCTCATTCTCGCCATCGGCATTGCCATCGCCTTTAACATCACAACTACCATCAGGAACATCGCCATTCAACACAAAGTCATTGTACACACCGCCACCAGCATCGTCAGCACCACCATAATCATCTGACCACATGTATCGCCACCACCAACAGCACCGCCATCATCACCATCAGCACATTTTCATCATCGCCATCATCAGCAGCACCACCATCAGCAGTATCATCAGCAGCATCAGCATCAGCATCAGCATCGGCATCACTATCAGTATCAGCACCACCATCAGCAGCATCATCATCATTATCATCAGCATCATCATTATCATCCTCAACAGCACCAGCATCAACATCAACAACATTTCCATTGTCATCATCATAATCTCCATCATCATCAACAACCTATTCCATAGAATCCACTGCAACATCAACATCATGGCTCTCCCGACCCGGGAGACAGACACCAAGTGTCACGTGACGGCCTCCCGTAGCCCCTCGAACAGTTGCCACCCAGAATGTTGGGCTGGCACGGCGGCGGGACCTGCTGCAGGCAACTGGATAGAACAAGAACTGTCGGAGCTGCGTTGATTCATGACCCTCTTCTCCTGCTTCCTCTTTCTCCTCCTCCTTCTCCTCCTCCTCCTCCTCCATTCTTCGAAAACGAAACAGCAACACAAACATCGACTTTCGAACGTCCGCGCAGATTTCTGGGGTCGGTGCTGGGCCCACTTGGCTGGAGCACGGAGCGCTCTATGAAGTCCATCTCTCACAATGAACGTGCTACGTATTCATGATTATCTGCTCGGTCAGGTGTTCCAGTCCTGGCTTAGTGACCTCGTTGCCAGCCGCCCGAGGAGGAGGAGGAGGAGGAGGAGGAGGAGGAGGAGGAGGAGGAAGAGGAAGAGGCAGCAGGAGAAGGGGGTCATGAATCAGCGCAGCTGCGGACTGGGAGGATGCCTCGGTCCCGCTACTGCTCGGACAGGGCAACGACCTGGATCGGGTCCTGAGCCTGGCCTCCCCCCACCCCCCCTCCGCTGCGCCGCTGCACCGCTGCGCGGCCCCGCTGGCACGGTGGGGGGGGGGCTCCCACGGGCGGCGGGAGACTCCGCCGTTCCTGCCCCCTCCGGACCTTGAGCCTCGTCACCCACTCGTCCCTCTTCGGGTGCCCCTGGACGACGACGCCGCACGCGCCCTTCACGCTGCCCAAGTTGATCTGCAACCACTCCCTTGCCTTCGAGCTGTCCGGGGTCCACGCCCCCCTGCTCTGGCCGAGAGCGGAGTATACGCTGCCTCTGGCGCAGGGGCTGCTGTACGACCGCATGTTCTCCCAGGGGTTTATGACAGCAAGCCTCCCACCGTCGGCCGCCTGGTGGTACTCCAGCCCGGACCTCGACGCCGTCGCATGAGTGCCCGCGATGCTCTCCGCACTGTGCTTCTCCGACGGTGTCCATGCCATGCCCGGCAGCTTGATCCCCGAGCCTTTCCCTCCGGCTTTGAAGGCGCTGTTGCTCTCCACGAAATGCTCGGGCTCCTTCGCGGCGTCCACGGCACCAGCGCCGGTGACCTCACAGACGTAGGCGAAAGTGCCAGACATCACGAGAAAGAGGTTGAAGGCATGGTCGTGCAGCTCGTATACCAGCTCCCCAGCCTTGTACGGCCGCTGGCAGAGCACAGTCGACATGAGCAGCGGGAAGCGCGGCGGCATGATGCCTCGGCGGCGTGCGCAAGTGGGGGGGGTGGCGCGGCGGGGGGCGGCCTTCTGAGAAGACGTACGATGGAAACCCATGCCAAGAAACACCCTGCTTGCCTCCAGGGTGTCAGGAGTGTCTTGGGTTTCGATGGTTCTGCTATGGAATACGTGGCGTTCCCATACCAGAAAACAATGCACATCCTGGGGCCTCAGGGTTGAGTTTCTTGTGGAAGGTTTCATGAGGTCGAGCTCCTACTGCAGGAGATCCGATAATAAAACAGCCTTGTTAAGAGGGCCTGGGAGGCTTCTCAGAAGCCCCCCGCCTTCTCAGGAGCTCCCTCGCCTTCGCAGAAGACCGACCCCCTCGCGCCGCCCGCTTGTGCGCGCCGCCAAATTGCCCCCCGTGCAGCTGATGGCGCAGGTGGTCATGAACTTGTTCCTGGCCAGCTGCCCGTCGAACAGCCGATCGGGGAGATCCCCGATCAGCGAGCGCGGCATCACACCGCTTGTGAGGAGCCTGCGCATGTCCTCTGGATCGAACGTTTTTTTTCTCATCCATTATGTGGTGTTGGGTCCTCGTTTTGAAGCGAAAGCGCCCCGCGTTCCTCACTCCTTCCTCCTCCCCCTCCTCCCTCCTCCCATCATCATCATCATCATCATCATCATCATCATCATCATCATCATCATCATCATCATCATCATCACCATCATCATCATCTTCACCATCATCAGCAGTAGCAGCAGCATCACCACCACCACTATCATCATCATCATCATCATCACCATCATCATCCTCATCACCAGCAACAACAGCACAATCATCATCACCATCGTCATAATCAGACGATTCATCAACATTATCATCATCAGCAGCCTCATCATCGTAATAAGCATCATCATCAGCATCATCAGCAGCATCAACATGAACATCATCAGCATGATCATCATCAGCATCAACATCAGCATCATCACAATCATCACCATCATCATCATCACCATCATCGTCATCATCATCATCGTCATCGTCATCATCATCATCGTCATCGTCATCGCCATCATCAATGGGGGTGCCCGCATGCGTCCGCCACAATCAGTAAGGCGTTTCGTGGCCCCATACGGGGCTCCACCGAAGGCCCCAGTGGGGGTGCAAGCATGCGTCTGCTACACCCAGTGCAGCGCTTCGTGGCCCCATAGGGAGCTCCACCGAAGGCCCCAGTGGGGGTGCAAGCATGCGGCCGCCACACCCAATACAGCGCTTCGTGGCCCCATAGGGAGCTCCACCGAAGGCCCTAGTGGGGGTGGCCACGTGCGTCCGTCAACCCAATACAGTGCTTCGTGGCGCCATAGGGAGCTCCACCGAAGGTCCCAATGGGACCGCCCGCGCGCGCCCGCCACAACAGGTACAACGCTTCGTGGACCCATGGGGCTCCACCGAAAGCCCCAGGTGGACCGCCCGCACGCGCCCACCATACCCACTACAGCGTTTCGTGGCCCGCTTCGTGGTCCCATGGGGAGTTCCAGCGAACGCCCCAGTGGGGGTGCCCGCATGCGCCCCCCCCCCGCACTCATTACGACACGCCCCATCTTGCGTTGCGTGGCACACTTGAAGCGGCACCCACAGCGCGTTACTCACAACTACATATGGTTGGGCCCTTCGCATGGATAATTTCGGCGGTCATCATGGGGGGGACAAGGAGGTCCGACACCGCTACTCCCCAGACATCTCCATGGGTGCGTTTTGACGAGAATTGTGAAGCGAATCTAGCCGTGACGACGAGAGCCTCTCACGAACGGCGATTCCTTGTCTGACGCGAGGAGAGGAGGAATCGGAATCGGAATCGAGCTCTTGGGGCAGTTCAATCAACTCGACGTTGTGAGAAGCCTGGGCCACTCCTGGCGATTCTCGCCAGCTTATAACTCGAAGCTGCTTGCCCATCCGCCCTGAAGACCTGCCAGGGTACTTACATGGTCACAGTGCAAGCAGGAACTCTGCACAGGCGGTCTGGAGCACCGTCTCTGGCCGACAATGCCGACGGACTCCCCCGCACCATCACAAAAAACCGCAGAGTGTGCTTCCGTGAACAGCTCGTTACGCCCACCACGCGTCACTCCTGGCCCAGGATTGCGGGCGCACGAAGCGCACAAACACATCCCCGCATCCCAGGGTCGGGGAGCAGCAAGGGCAGGTCAACAACCTCCTCTCTGTGAAAGTTACAAAAAGTGAAGAAGTTGAGAGCTCAGCCCCAACATGCCACTCTCCAGGCTGCTGGGGTACACGCAATGGGGGGTGACCACTACTACGATCAACGACCGACACCACGGCGACGACGACAGGCTCGACGACCCCAGCGACAGATTTTCTGTCGGTCACCCTCCCCCTCTGCCCCTGCATAGGAGGCTGCAAAACGAGACTGGCTGACGCAACTCGAGGATGCCTCGATCCACCAACTGTGGTCACTTGGCCTCGTTCCACCAACTGTGGTAGGCGATGCGAGCATTGCCCGATCTGCGCTCGCTGGATGGCCGTCAGCCGCACACCCGCGGAGACACACACGCTCACTTGGCTTTCCCCTTGCCCCCCTTGCCCTTGTCCTTCTTGGACGACTTGCCACTCTCGAGCTCCTCTAGGAGCTGTTGGGGCGCTCTCTTGGGCGGGCCGCGGGGGGCGGGCCCGTCCTTGAGCACCCCGCCGTTGGCCGTCAGTGCCTTGACCAGGCAGCCCTGGAGGGTGGAGTGCACGGCGCTCATCGCGATCGTGACCTTCGCGAGGCCAGGCGTTCCCTCCTTCTGCTTGGCGCACTTGCACTTGCAGTACAGCGCTTCGCCTAGAAGATCCGTCGGGGTCCTGCCTTCCTTGGCGACCTGCTCCCCCCAGAAAGAAGCCAACATCACCTTCGTGTAATCCTCCAGGTTGTACCCTGCGACGCCCTGCATGAAACCTGCGAAGACGTGCACTAAGGCGGCCCCAGTGCCTCGAGGGCGGCAGGGTCGTTCCTGGCCGTCGTTGTGGCCTCGTGGAACGCGCGACCCTGCTCGAGCATATGCTTGGCGACGCTGCCGCTTGGCGTCCACGAGCACGGTGCTCCACAGCATACCAGTGACCTCTCTGATCTCCGAGGCGCTCATGAGCGACAGTTGTGTGACGACCACGAGCAGTTTCGAGACCGTGCTGACGTTCCCTCCCGAGGCCATTCTTGTTGGGAAGCGCGTCCACAACTGCACTGACCTCGCCTTGGCGCTTCAGGCCCCAACTCGGGGTCATGAGGAAAGACATGGCGGCCTCGACACTGGTAGTGTTCTCGATGTGTCGGAACGGGGTCCGAGAGGATCGTGAAGGGGGGTGCGTGGATATGGAGATGCTGCTGGAGAGGCTCGCACGTCTGAGCCCTATTGTCGCAGACATGGCACTCGACTCGCTCGGGGTCCCATAGAAACGTTGCCTCTCGATACGTCTGCCCCCGCGGGCGACTCCCAGGAGTAAGTGACGTTGCGCTGTCCTGACACAGCTGAAAATCGTGAGGCAGAAGGGACACACATTCGTAGTCACTAGCCTGGTCCAAATATCTTTTTGTCCATGCATTGCCACGCGATGCTGTGTAACGCCCTTGTACGTGTCAAGACAATATGTGCGTTCCTCCCCCGTTTCCGTCCGATACCAGCATTTCCATCCTTCTCCACCTTCCGTTGTAGTTGCTGTAGCTGTTGGCTGCGTAGGTAGTGTTTCCCTCCTCCATCCTGGCGGCGGTACAGCTGACATGCAGGCCCATTTTTCGTAACACCGCGAAATCCTGCATCAAAAAATCATGCGTAACGTCTTCATCGGTGAATAGCTGTGTCCACCCCGCACGTATACATGTGCCCATGTATCCACCCTCGTCATCAAGTCCTTCCACACCCTCAACTACGTCAAAGACAAATTGATGTGCCAATGGATTTGCTTTTGTCGAGACTGATCCCTCGCACAATGTCGGCACTTCTTCAAACCGGAAGTGCCCGAACAGAGAGCTGAGAATCTGGCCGTTTTTCCACTGGTGGGTGACCATCGTCTGCATCCTCTTCAGGCGCCGCACCCGCATCTCGAGGCAAGCGGGGGCCATGCGCCAATGCTCCAGGACGTGTGCCGTGCTGAATGACCCGTGTTGTGTTCCTGTTGATGTTTCGACCTGCTCATGGGCAGCTCCTCTCATTGCTCGACGTGCATACCTAGCTACCAAATGATCTAGTTATATGTACTGTTGCTGTGAGAATACGTATGCTTCATTAGAACGGAGGGCGGTGTTCTGCACACGACAAATTAAAAAGAGTTCGCTTGGCTCTCCGCGGTGTTCGTTTGAGGGACTAAAAGGCCCCCAGGGAATAAAAAGCCGCCGCCACCGCCTTCTTGCGATAGCTGAATTCAACAGCGTAGCTACAGTTTGGTCCCATGCGTCCCCCCAAGTATCTGGCGTGCGTGCAGTGTGGGGCGGGGAAGGCAACTAATCGACGCTAAATCGGCGCCTCCTCTCCGACTTCAAGACACTAACGCACGCTAATGCACTCGAACAACGGAACTTCGAGGGCACACACGGCTCCCATGATTTGCTACCGAACGCAACCCCAGGATTCGCCCCACCCGGTCCTCTGGATCGAACGTGCTCCTCCCTGACGGCAGGGCGTCCACCCAGCTGGTGAGCCTGCTCACGGTGTCGCGGTCCAGCTGCGTGTGACTGCTGTACGCCTCCAGCAGGCTCATCTTGTTCCTCTTCCACCTGAGCGACGATCAGAAACGAGCCTCACGCGAGATGGCATACGGCAGGTTCGTGCCGTGTCGACCTGGGCGTTGGTCCCTGACACCGCGCTGGATCGTTCAACCTTGAACGATCGGCCGTTCCCGCAACGTCCAATCGTTCAACATCGACCGATTCTGGGCCGCCGTCGGCGTTCAACCTTGAACGTCGGCGGCGGGGTCGCCGCCGGTCGACACGACGCGAACCTACCGTAGCGACCTTACACCGCAGCTGACGGGGCCGCGGGCGCGGCACGCTGCGCTGGAAACGGGGGCGCCCCCGCGCGACGCTGCGCGGGCAACCTGCGCGCAGGTGTCTGTCGGGGAGGACGACCCCGTTGTCTTCTGTTGCCCACCTGCCAAGATCAGTCAACATCGAATCGGGACATCGGAGCGAATCGGAATGTCCATCGGGTCGGGCTGCAACAGCACGGCTTCGAGATCGCGTCGGATCGGCTGCGCCAGGGTACACGGCAGAGCCATACAAGCATTGTGCCTTGCCGAATCTTCAGAGCACCCGAATCGACTCGGATCGACCTGGCCAAAATCAATACCGAACTGGATCGATCGGATCCGCATGAGCCCTGACCTGGTGTCCTCGTCCACTTCACTGACAAGATTGATCACCTCGCTGATGATAATGCTGTGCACGACGGCGCCGATCATCATGACGAATACTACATACAAGATCTCGCCCACAGTAACGGGGTACATGTCGCCGAACCCGACCGTGGTGAACACGGTGAGGATGAAATACATGGAGTGGACCCACTGGACGGGGGAAGACGCAGAGAAGAGCGTGGACTCGTCAATGGAAACTGACCTTCGAGAGCGTGCGCCAACAATCGGCAAAGAAGATCACACAATAACGATCCGAAGGCAAACCCGCAGGACATCGAAGCGAAGGCGCGGAGTCTCAGACAAGGAAGGCGCAGAGGCCCCACCTGTGAAAGCCGAGCTAGCTGAGCCGATCGATGTCAAATCGATGGGCAATCGAATCCACTTGTGGACAGCATCACCTCGCACTCCTCTGTCACCTTCCTCTTCCTCGACATCCTCCTCCTCCTCCTCCTCACCCTCCTCTTGGAACCCCCGCCCCTCTTCCTCTTCTTCCCTCCTCCTCCTCCACCTCCTCATCTCCCCTCCTTATGCTCCTCCTCGTCCCCTTCTGCGACCCTTCGCCCTCGTCCCCTCCTCCACGTTTCCGTCCTCCGCCTCCTCACCAGACTGTATTCTCGCCATCGTTGCGCTACATCCTCTATTTCTCCATTGCCCTGCTCTTTCTCATCATCATGATCATCCCCCGTTCCCCGTCTCCCTCCTCCTCCTCCTCCTCCTCCTCCTCCTCCTCCTCCTCCTCCCCCTCCTCCCTCCAACTCCTTCCCCTCCTCCTACTCCTCCTCCTCCTCCTCCTCCTTCTCCTCCTCCTCCTCCTCCTCCTCCTCCTCCTCCTCCTCCTCCTCCTCCTCCTCCTCCTCCTCCTCCTCCTGTCATCACAGGCATCCTCACCGTCGTCATAATCATCACAACCACCACTGGCATACTCGGCATCGCCATCATCATCATCATCATCATCATCATCATCATCATCATCATCATCATCATCATCATCATCATCATCATCATCATCATCATCATCATCATCATCATCATCGTCGCCATCATCATCATCATCACCACCATCATCATCATCATCATCACCATCATCATCATCATCATCATCAGCAGCATCAGCATCAGCATCATCGTCATCATCATCATCATCATAATCATCATCATAATAATCAGCATCATCATCATCATCAGCAGCAGCATCGTCATCATAACCATCATCATCATCCTCTTCCTCCTCGCCGTCGTCAACGAACAGAAAACTTAAACATCAACATCATCATTCTCATCATCATGATCACCCATCTCGTCGTCTTCCTCGACTTGCACATTGCACGATCTCATCCCTCTTCGCCTCTTCATCCTCTACCCTCAGTGCTCATCATCTTCACCACCATCCTCAATACCACCATCGGAACAAAAACGAATCTCTCCTGGAGCTCGCCCCGACCAGAACTTCAAGGCGCATCCAGCCGTGGAGCCGAGGGCCTCCCAAGAGGCCCCCAGAAGGCCCACAAAAGATCCAATGGTAGCGGCATCGGTGCCTCTTCCTCCCTCGAATCGTCATTGGTATCCGCCGCTGTGCCCCCCGGAACTTTGAGGCGTGATGTCTAGTCAGATCGACGTGTCTAATCCAATCATTCGTTCCTCCCACTCCCACCATGCCTCCTTCCCCTCCGCGCCTCCGGTTCGGCCACGTCTCCAGGTGATTTTCGTGCAGCGCGGCGACAAGGTACCAGCCGCAGGCAAGAAGGTGCACGACCCAGCCCAGGCAGGTGATCCTGGGCAGCTGGGAACTCACAGTCGTCATCTTCCTACTTCTCCATCCCTCAGTTTGTAAAGCCGCCAACCAAACCCTTGCTAACATCTCTGGCAGCAGGTTTTGACTGTTTGAGTTCGCGCGCGCGCGTGGCGGCCCCTGGGGTTCCCAGCTCGAAAAAGAACAGGCGGTCCCCAGGCGGTCGATGTCTCGGATGCCAGCACTCCTGGGAGACTTCAGGGCCCCCAAGAGCGCCCCGAGAACTCCACCCTGTCGCACCTTCGGACGTGTCTGTGAGCTGGGCAGATCGTTTCGCTTGAGAGTTGATTGCATCATGCGACCCTGACGCTGAAAATCCAATGGCTACAAGGATGGAAGGCGCCGGCGGTTTTCAAAACTCAGCTCTCGTCTTGGCGCCACGCACATTCGTTTCAGAAATTCCCGACAGTTACAAAAATGGTGGGCTGGTGGTTCTCGAAATGCCGCTCCCCATTTAGCGCCGCGCACGTCCGTTGTAACAATTTCCGGCACTTACAAATCCGCCGATCCGGCGTGTGAGTGTCAAGGAGTCTCAGCTTCAGCCTCGAGGCTGAGCCTCAGCCTCTGGGGGGGTTGCCGGGGTGGCTCTGCCGGGGAAAGGGGGGTGGGGTGGGGGGTGGGGGGGGGGGACGAGTTTTCCGGCGGTCGCGGGGGGCTGCTTTTACAGAAGGCTCTAACCTCGAGGATGCGCTGAAAGGGTGGCCGCGGCCGCAAAAGTCTCTGAGGACGGTCTAAGAAAGTCCCGAGACCCCGAAAGATCGCCCGAACACGCCCAAGATGGCCCCAAGACGGCCCAAGAGCATTCCAAGACGTCTGAAGAGGCCTCCAAGAGGCCTCCCACGAGGGCCACCAGAGGCAAAAATCGCTAATTTTTATTAGTTGTTTTCAATGTTTTTGGTGTTGTCGCTATTTTCGGCTTTCCGACGCTCCAAGACAGTCCAAGAGGCCCCCAAGACCGCTCGAAGACGGTCCAGGAGGCCCCCAGACAGTCCCAAGACGGCCCAAGAGGGCCCCAAGGCGGCCCAAGAGCCGCCCAAGACGGCCCAAGAGGCCCCCAAGACGGCCCCAAGAGGACCCAAAAGAGGGACGAAAAGCAGAAAAAATCGAGCCTCCCAGCCCAGGAGGCCCCAAGAGCCCCCAAGAGGGCCCCCAAAAGCCCCCAAGAAGCCCCACGACGCCCTGACAGGCTCCTAAGATGGCTCAAGAAACGCCCCAAGAGGGCGTCCTTGCGCCGATAGGCTCGCCTCCACCGCTCGAACTACATCGTCCAGGCCACATTTTTCGTAACAAGACTCCGTGCAAGACGTATCGTGAGTTTACAAAGTGATCGGCATCCTGTATGGAATTTCGCCTAGTGTGTCTCTGTATGTGTGTCTGCCGTATGTGCATTTGGTCGTGTGCATGCGTGAGGTGTCCGCGTAATATGTGTATCCGCTCGGCGTGCGCGCGCGTGCGTTTCCTAACTGGTATGTGTGTGTGTGTGGGTGGTGGTGTGTGCATGCCTGCGGCGCGGATTAGGTGGTGTGACTGTGTGTGTGCGTTTGAGTGTGCGCCCAAAATGTCTGCGTCTGGAGAATAACACCGAGCGACCAGGATCGGCGGCACTGGCCGAAGGCCACTACAGTATGGAGGGTCGGTGGTTTTCGAAATGCGACTCTCCAACTAACACCGCGCACATTATACCAAAACACTGCCAACCTCCGCCACTGACAACGATGGAGGGCTGGTCGTTTTCAAAACGGAGCTCCCGAGCTGGAGCCGCGCATATCCCTTACACAAGATCTCAACAGCTACAAAGTGATGGAGGCTGATTCGTCTTCAAACTGCGGTTCTGGCTTCAGACTCTCTCAATCTCTCTGGCGCAAGCTTCAACATCCTGCAACGGTTGCACAGATGGGTAGCGGTTCCGTTTGAGAATGGGATCTCGCTTGAGACTGTCGCACGTTGTGGTATCCAAACTTGGACCTCGCGCAAGAGTTACACGGATGGATGTTAGGTCATACAACGGGGGTGTCGCTGGACACTTCCTTGTCATGTGCCATCATACAGGCCTCGGAAAACATTAGCGAACACTCATGCCACATTCATCTGTGAACGCCTCCCCCTTCCCCCAATGTTCAAAATTGGCGGTGGGTCTGATGAGTTGCACCTCGACCGCAGTCTCCCCCCCGCGTACCAACTTCGAGTTTGGGGGGCAGGGGGGGTGTTCACAAATTGTTTCCCTCTACCGTACCTCTCGGCGCTTCCATTGACTAGACGGATGGAAGTGGACCCTTTACAAAAACGAGGTCTAGCCTGAGTGGTAGGCCCGCCATGGGGCTCGTCTTTCACAAGAGGGCGCTTCCCGCAGTGGAAAGGACTGCCTGCCTGTACAGATTCTGGCGAGGAGAACTTGGGACGGAATGGCGTAATGCATTGACGCATCCTGGGTTTAATCTAATCATCCTCCTCATCACCATGATAGGTCTACCTCCTCCCTCCTCATGTTCCCGCAACTCCTCCGTCCCTCCCTATTTTTCCGTCCGCATTCCCCTCCCCTCCTGCTCTGCATCTTCCCCACACTGCTATCCCATCATCCTCCCCCTCCTCTCATCCGTCCTGTTGAACGGGTGTGAAGCTAGGTGGTCTGTCGTGGCGGTGCCTCCCCTTGCTACCTTACGAACCAAATTAACCAACATCATCATCAACAACAACAACAACCTCATCGGCATCATCATCGGCGCCCTCGTAGCCGTCATGAATATCCACCACCGTGCCTCTGAGCACAGAATGGGCGTGCCCTCAGGTCCTTTCCCTGATCATCTAAGCCTCAATCCCCACTTCTGAAGAGTTTTAAGGGGCCTGGACCCCAAATTCTCAAATCTCTCAGGGCGTGTCGCGTACCGCCTGAGCTCCCCCGCGTGGTGGTGCGTGACTTTTTGGGGCCCAAAAGGGGCCCAAGACGGGCCAACAGGGCCCCACGATGCCCTCTAGACGGTCCAAGAGGGCCCCGAGACTCCGAAAGATCGGCCCAAGACGCCCAAAATGGTCTCAAGATGGCCCAAGAGTCGGGCAAGACGCCCCAAGAAGCCCCCAAAAAGGCCTCCAAGATGGCCCCAAGAAACAACCATCATATGTTTCCCGTGAGTGTCGGAAAGATTTGAGCGTTGTCGCCTGTTCTGTTTCCCAACGCTCCAGGACGGCCCAAGAGCCCCCCCAAGACGGCCCAAGAGGCCCCCAAGATCGCCCCAAGACGGCCTACGAGCGCCCTCAGACGGCCCAACAGGCGCCCAAGACTGTCCAAGAAGGGCCCCAAGACGACCCTAAAAGGGGCCCGAGCCTTCAGTCCCAAGAGGCCCCACATCCACTAGACTTTGTATCCACCGACCAGGTACGGTGACAGGATTGGCCGAAAGCCATTCGAAAATAATCGGAATCGCAATCATTATTTCGAAAATAAGCATCACCATCATCAGCTGTGCCACCAACAGCAGCAGCTCAACAACATCATACATCATACTCTTCAACATCACAACCCGATCATTCCTCCTCCTACTCATCATCATCACCAAAACGATCACCATCACCGCCATCATCATCATCATCATCATCATCATCATCATCATCATAAACATCCGGATCAATATGACCATCATCATCATCATAAACATCATCATCATCAGCAGCATCATCATCAGAATCATCATCATCATCATCAGCATCATCATTGCCACCAATGTCATCATCACCAACACCATCACCATCAACATTATCATCATCATCCGCAGCAGCATCGTCACCATCACCATCACCATCACCATCACCATCACCCTCATCACCCTCATCATCATCATCATCACCATCACCATCATCATCATCATCATCATCATCATCATCATCATCATCATCATCATTAGCATTATGAAAAACATCCGGATCAATCTGACCATCATCATCATCATCAGCAGTATCATCATCATCATAATCATCATCATCAACATCATCATTGCCACCAATGTCATCATCACCAACACCATCAACATCAACATTATCATCATCATCATCAGCAGCAGCATCGTCACCATCACCATCACCATCACCATCACCATCACCCTCATCACCCTCATCACCCTCATCATCATCATCATCATCATCATCATCATCATCATCATCATCATCATTAACATTATGAAAAACATCATCATCACCATCTACACCGTCATCATCATCATCAAAACAATCGTCATCAACAACATCATCAACATCACCATCATCACCACTAGCAACATTCTTCCATGAACACGACCCGGGACCAAACCCCGCGGGCGCTGGACCGCAAACGTTTCAGCCGCAACATCCTGCCGAGAACCGAACAAGGCAATTCGCGAATCGTCTTAGCAAGGCGGGGAGTTCTTCTGGCAGGGTGGGGAGTTCTTCTATCAGCCTCGGAGACACGAGGAACGAGGAGGAGTGCATCGGGTGCGTCCTGAGGACGCAAGCGAGCCTCCAACGCCTCAACACTCTAGGGAGCGGGGCCTGGAAAAAGGGTGGACCGACGTCTCGAGGTTTTGAAGCCGAGGATGGCGGACAGCCGCGATATCGGAGCATCTATTGCGAGGCACCTGGTGATGGTTCATATCTTGATCGTCTTCGCTGGCCGCCACCCCCTCCTGACCCCCCACCCTCCGACGATCCTCAGGAGTCGAGACCCATGCGAGGTCGAATCGCGAGAGTGACTACCTACCAGACCACCCCAACCTAACCCGACGCCCCCCCACTGAGAGTGGATGACAAATTAGGTCCTTCGCGCTGGGTTGGGGTGGTCTAGTGGGTGATGAGAGAAGGGAGGCGGACCTGCCTCGGCGGTGGTATGGGAAAGAAACACATCTGCCTGGAGCGGTGGGATGCGGGAAGGGCGTGCGCTGCCAAGCCGGGGAACCAATTATCCTAGCGAAGGGCCCAACCATCTGCAGTTGTGAATATCGCCGTTGTGGGTATCGCCTTCGGTGGATCACCTTATGGGGTCATGACGTGTGCAAAGGGCGTGCCGAAATGGGGCGGGGGCGCATGTGGGCGCAGCCATTGGGGCCTTCGGTGTCGCTCCATATGGGACCACGAAGCGTGAGAGAGGTGTGCCGAAATGGAGCGGGACCGCCATGCGAAAGTCGCCACTGGGGCCCCCTGTGGAGGTCCCAGTGGGGCCACGAAGCGCGTGAGCGGTGTGCCGATATGGTCGGGGGGAGACGCATGCACCTGCCCCAACTGGGGCCTTCGGTGGAACTTCGTATGGGGCCGCGAAACGTGTGCGGGGTGTGCCAACATGAGTGCAAAGCCGAACACTGCCGCTGTGGTCTTCGGTGGAGCTCCCCATGTCGCCACGAACCGTGTGAGGGGTGTGCCAACCTGGGCGCGGGGCCGACATGCGAAAGTCGCCACTGGGGCCTTCGGTTGAGCTCCCTCTCTGTGGGGCCACGAAACGTGTGAGGGGCAGGCCAAAAATGGGCGCGGGGCCGCCATGCGAACGCTGCCACTGTGGCCTTCGGTCGAGCTTGTGCCACAAACCGTGTGAGGTGTGCGCCAAACTAGGCGCGGGGCCGCCGTGCGAACGCTGCCACTGGGGCCTGCGGTGGAGCTCCCTATGGGACCACGAAACCTGTGAGGTGTAGGCCAAAATGTGCGCGGGACAACCATGCGAACGCTGCCACTGTGGCCTTCGGTGGAGCTTCCTACAAAACGTGTGAGGGGTGTGCCAACATGGGTGCGGAGCCGCCATGCGAACGCTGCCACTGTGGCCTTCGGTGGAGCTCCCTATTGGGCCACGAGCCATGTGAGGGGTGTGCCAAAATGGGCGCGGGGACGCCATGCGAAAGTCGCCACTGGGACCTTCGGTTGAGCTCCCTCCCTATGGGACCACGAAACCTGTGAGGGGTGTGCCAAAATGGGCGCGGGGCCGCCATGCGAACGCTGCCACTGGGGCCTTCGGTGGAGCTTCCTATGGGGCCACGAAGCGTGCGCGGGGCCGCACTGCGAACGCTGCCACTGGGGCCTTGGATAGAACTCCCAATGAGGCCACGAACGTTATGATGCTCCCATCGTATAAGGACCACATCCCAAAAAAAAGTTCGAGCAACTGGAAAAGTGTCGAAAGAGTGTCGAAAGAGTGTCGAAACAGTGTCGGACGAGTGTCTCCCAAGGCCCGACACGTGAACCCCCTCGACTTTCGGTACTTTTTTTGGTGCTCGACATTATTTCTTGTGGTCGAGGCTAAAGTAGGGTGGAACATCAGAACGCGAACGTGTGAGAGGTGTGCCGACATCGGCGGCGCAGGCTGAGCTGAGATCGAACAGGAGGCGGAGGAGGAGGAGGACCAGGGGGGGAGGAGGGGGAGGAGGAACGAGACGCGGGGCGCGGTCCCTTCAGAACGAAGCTCCAACACCTCGGAGTGGTTGGGATAAACATATACCGATGCCGCGACCCCGGAGGAGGAGGAGGAGGAGGAGGAGGAGGAGGAGGAGGAGCGTTCTGACCAAAATTTCGAAGCAAATCCAGCGGGGGCGGCGTGGGCCTCCCGGTGGGCCCGAACCGGCGAGAGCGCGGCACGGGCAAGATCAGCCAACATCGAATCGGCAAATCGATTGAATCGGCGTGTGCATCGGAACGGGCTTGGGCGTGGCTTAATGGGGGGGTCACAAATGGGGGGGTCAGAAAAGGTCCCCTTTCGTGCCCCTTTCGGGCCCCTCCAGAGCCCCAGGGGGCTCGTTTAAGTACCATTTGGGTACCTTTTCGGACCACACTCGCCGCCCCCCCATTTATGATCCCCCCATTACGTGACGCCCAACGGGCTGCATCGGCACGGAATCTGGGCCGCATCGGCTCGTCGGAATATCGGAATCGAATCGGATCTGGCCGGCCAGGGTCTGTGTCGAATGGGATCGATCGAATCGAAACTGGCCCTGCAAGGGTAGCAGTATCTGAACATCGTTTATCCCCTATCCACATAAACATAACCTGGGCCCCACTGGCCGATTTGCTCCCATAGATGGGGATACAGGCCGTTTCCCTCGGGCTTCGAGGGGAAGATGATCCCGGGCCGAGGGTTCGCAGCCCCCCGCCCAGACGGAATGGGTCCCAGGGTTCCACAGGCCACCCCCCCCGATGGGATGGGGGGGGACGCCGACGCCGACGCCGACGCCGCCGACGCAGCCGCCGTCGCCGCCAACGACGACGACGACGACGACGACGACGACGAACCACCCCACACCCACAGGAGAGGGGCGGGGGGGTGAGTGTACCGGCACCATCCACCACGCTGGGGATAGGGTCGGTCTAAAGACATTGAATACTTATATTATCTGTGCAATTGCCTCTTCTGACAAACGGTTTCCCGCAGGCGAGCCCAGGATCCCCGGCGGGGAAGAAGCAGCGGCGGAACGCACACTCGTGCGCGGGCTCTGGAGGGAAGCTTGGGCCTGGGCCCGCGCGCCCCCCGCGAGGCGGGGATTCTCCACGTCCACCGCCTGGGAACGCCGCCCTGGTGCCCCAGCGGGCGGTGGATAAGGATGTATGTTGGCCCCCGGGGGCCCGAAGATGTCCATGTCCACCTCCTGTGGACAGTGCGGATACTTCGACGTCGGCCGACTCCAGGCAAACGGCGGCCCTCATCTGCGAGGCGTGAAGTTATTCATATCCACCGCCTGGGCACGCCGCCCTGGTGCCCCAGCGGGCGGAAGATCAGGACATATGTGTCGGCCCCCGGGGGCCCGAAGATGTCCATATCCACTGCCTGTGGAGGTCTGCGAAGATGGATCCTTCAGGCGGTGGTTATTCAATCAGTCCTTGCACTGAAGGGGTCCTAGCGGAAATTGAAAAATGTGGCGAACATTTCCCGCCGATTTTGGTGGCCGGCTGGGTTCCCGGAATCCCGGTTCTGGGTTCCCGGGTTCCTGGTTATTGGTTCCGGGCCGATTTCAGTGGGTTCGGGGTTTCCGGGTTCCTGGTCGATCTCCTTATCGATCTCTGTATCAATCCCATTTCAAACCATCCGTTGACTGGGGTTCTTCTCTGGTGTAATGGATAAATGCCCGCCTGGAACTTATCGCGAGAAGCGGTCAAGGGTCTCCCGCGCACCCTCTCCTCCGTGGCTTTGGCACTGGGCGGTTCGCCCGCTGCCATTTCGGAGGCCTCCCAAAGGCATTCCGGGGAGATGGGGTCGGAGGATCGTGCTGAATCGCCGATGCATCGGCGATGCAATGTGGCGACGGCGGCGACGCATCGGCTCCGTCGGAGTGGAGAAAATCAAGATCCACATCGATCCGCATCGCCGATTCATCGGCGATGCGGCGCGATCCTCCGACCCCATCTGGGTTGAAGGGCTGCGAGGGAAAGAAATCTCCAGAGAGCCGCATCACGCAAAAATGCAACATCGCAAGAACTCATGGCCAAAACCCCCAAACACCTTTCTGCTGCATTTTCCGAGTCGGATCAATCTATGAATGTCCACGGTCCCGAGGCTGGGCTAAAACGCTCAGCGTGAAAATATTGCAAGGCCCCGATCGCGGGGTCTGTCAGGCCCCTTTAATTCGAGGAATGCGAGGTTGAACCCGTTCGATTCGGCAGTCGCTTCGACTGATTCGTATGGATGCTCGCGCTGGGCGCCGAAGGTGGAGGACCGTCTAGCGCTCAGGAGGGCGCGGCGCAAAGTGCCAGTGTCAAAGTGCCAGTGCCCGCAAGGAGCGTCGCAGCAAACGCAAGACGAGCGCCCCCAGCAACACCTAGTTACACTCAGTTACACTCAGGCACACCTAGTACACCCAGTTACACCCCCCAGTTACATTCAAGTACACCTAGTTACACCTAGTTGCAGACGGTTGCACCTACTTACACGTAGCTTCACCACATTGTACCTACAGGCCGTGCGATTCAGCCTGATGCAACACATGCGTTTCGCACCATGCTGCAACGAATCCGAATGGGACTGCAAGCGTCCCCCCCCAGAAAACACAGCGGATAATTCTGTACAGACGAGTTCTTGTACACAGAATTTGCCCCTGGGCCTCTGGGGGCCCGAAACGGCGAAGGCTTGATCATCGATCCTCATCACCACCTCCGCTCCCGTTTGCTCATTGACACAAACTCGATCCTCGAAACCCGGTCCTCAGTCCTCTTAAAATGTCTACCCTCGATCCTCGCGAACACCTCAGATCTCGGTACCCGGCCGTCGCTAAAAACTCGAGGCTCGAAACCCGATCCTCGATCATCCTCAAAGCGTCGACCCCCGATTACTGACAACACTTCGGTTCTCGATTTTCGGTCATCGCTAAAACTCAAAAAAGGACGCTCGGTCCTCGAACGCGGGTCGTTTTTTCGAACCCAGATGTTCGCTAAAACCTCGATCCTGGAACCACAATCCTCGCTGTCCACCCTGGATGGTATTGAAACCTTCCCCCTCGCTCCCCGCCAAAACCTGAAACATAAAACACGATCCTCGCCTCACGATCGATGATGATGATGATGATGGGACGACGAGTCTCGGGGAGATGTGCAAGGCCAGTTTCTTGTAACAGCCTCCCTCTGACCCCTCCACCAGCTTCGGCGGTGGGGACGGGGGGCGGGGCTGCGACGGTCCAGCCCCTGATGGTTCCCACGGCTTCGCGCGACGTATTCCGTTTCCAAATGCAGATGTCAATGATGATGATGATGGTGATGATGATGGCGGTTGTGGTGATGTGGATGATGCTCGCGACGATGATGGTTACGATGCTGACAACGACGATAATGGCGATGCCGATGATGACAATGATGACGGCGATGCGGACGATGAGAACGAGGACGACGATGATGACGACGATGATGACGATGATGGCGGAAATGACGATGATGACCACGACGGCTGTGATGACGAGCGATGGCGACGATGATGACGACGATGACAATGACGACGATGACGATGATGACCAGGATGTTGATGATGATAATGGCGACGGCAAGGAGGAACAGTATGATGATGTCGTCGACTATGATGGGCCTTGTGTTCCTCAGGTAACTTAAAGTTGGCCCCCACGCCGTGTGAAACAACTCGGGGCCCATTATAGCAACCAGGAGAGGGAGAACGAGACCACGATCAGGAAACGACCACGAGGGGACGAGGGAAGGGACGAGGGAGGACAGAGGACGTTGGACAAAACATAAAAAGATGATGGGAGGAGGGGAAGTCGAGATGACCTTCGGGGAAAAGAAAGACGATGACGACGACGGTAGCGATGATGATCACGATTCTGAGAACCGCTCCCAGCACCCTCAGGCATCCAACACAATGTCTCTGACCCCAAAGGATCCCGAGGATTCGCGGCGCAGACTCTTCAAATTCGCAACGATGATCATGACGATGATGAGGACGAGGACGAAGGTGATAATGATGGCGGTGATGGTGATGATGACAAGGAAAAGGGGTGGCCGTGATGATTGTTGTGGTGGCGATAATGATGGTGGTGATGAAGACGACCATGATGGTGAAGAACTTGACATCCTGTACAAAGCCAACTGTTTGTACAGAATTGTCCCACAGCCCCCCAAACCAACTTTGGCGGTTGACGAAGCGGGTCTTTCAGGACCTCCTTTGGCCTCCGATGGCTCTGCCCCCCCAAGGATCCCACGGCTTCGCGCGGTTGTGCTCTGTCTAACTCCGATGATGATGATGATGATGATGATGATGATGATGATGATGATGATGACTGTATCCCTGGCGTCAAGACCAAAAGGGGAAAATTGCACATTTGATACGAATGCGGCCCGTCGCAGAGAGCCAGACGGACTCGGAATACCCCGCACGGGGCCACACTCTAAGGGTGCTGGCACAAAAGGGCTGCACTGCACTGCCTCGGAACATTGTGTTGGAGGCTAGACAAGAAGGATGGCGGCACGAGCGCGAATGGCACAGTGCTGACTTCTGCGTGCCAAGGTCTGTTTCATGTCAGTCTCACGCAGAAAGGCAAGCGTCGATCGATGATTGTCGCATCCTGCCCTGCAATCCTCCTTGACTCTGGATTGTGAGTGGCCGCGCTTGTTTAACGAGCGTGGAGTCCAGCATGTCGCCCGACCTAGAGACTGACGTGTTGGACTGAGGACACGTTTCGGAGTAATGGCCAATGGTCCCCTTCGAGCTGCAATCGGGGCGCCGCCTGAACTCGCCGCGAATCTCTTCGCAGGGATCGGAAACGTTGGTGGAACACGACGCGCAGAAGATGCCGTTCATGTAAGTCCGGTCCTCGGCACGGGCCTGCCGCATGTCAAGATAGAGGCACTTGCCAAACTGCGCGTCGTGCTTGATGTAGGCGTCCCGCGTCAGGGGGACGAAGGGGCGCGAAGATCAGCGCATGGATGTCGAGGGGCCCCTCGATGCTGAAGTGCTTTGTGTCCAGGTGGTTGTCCCTGTCGATGTACAGGGACGTGTAGAAGGCAGTGTACACCTGGTTTGTGACGTCCTCAGGGTTGCGCATCCAAATCGGCATGTTTTTGTTGGGCTAGACCCTCACGTGAGTCAGGTCAGGCGGGAGGCCTCAGGCGGCTCCATGGCGGAAGAGACGACGGCGGACTCGTTGCCGGTGCGCCTGAGCGCGTGAGCGCCTCGCCCTAGAAGGGGGAGCGCCACTGCGCGTCTGAGTCCGCGTCAACTCCATCGGAAGCCTCTGCACCACGCCGTCAGGCGCGCGGTGCCAGCACTCTAGAGCACAGCCTGCAACATGGCCTCGGGCGGAGTGCCGTCGAAGGGCCCTCCGCCTCTGCGCGGGGCGAGGGGGCGCTACCAAGGAGACCGCTGAATCTCCGAAGGTTTGAGCTCGCGGCCGCATTTGATGGTGATGATTAACATGATGATGAGTATGATGAGGGCGTGACTGAGGACGATTATGATGATCATGCTGATGCTGATGATGATGATGATGATGATGATGATGATGATGATGATGACGATGATGACGAGAATGGAGGGTTCTGTACAAAGCCAGCTTTTGACACAAAACTCTCCCCAGCCGCCCACAGCCTCCGATGGCTGTGCCCCCGATGGATCCCACGGAGATCGCCGCGCGGCATCTTCTAGTTCCCGATGATGGTCACAATGATAATGATGATGGGGAGGATGAGGTCGGGGACGACGACGAGGACAAGGATGAGGATGATGATGATGAGGGTGATGGTGACGATGATGACAACGGTGGTGATGATCGGTGATGACGAGGAAAGGGGGATTCTGCAATTACAAGCCACTTTTTATTTGTTACTGAGTGCCCCCCAGCCCCCCGGCCTCCGATGGCTCTGCCCCCGATGGATCCCACCGATTCGCCGCGCGGGTTCTTCTAGTTCCCGGTGATGATGAAGCTGAGGAAGACGAGAATGAGAATCATGATGATGGTGATGATCCCGCTCTCAAAGGGCAGTCAAACCGCAACTTCTCACTCACCCACGGGGTCATTGGGCCCCCTCCCCAGGGTGTCCGAGCAGACACCGATGATGGTGATGACGATGACCATGACGACGAGGATGATGATGATGATGATGATGATGATGATAATGATGATGATGATGATGATGATGATGATGATGACGAAAAAAAAAAGGGACTCTGTACAAAAGCAGCCTCTTGTACGGAATTTCCCCCAGCTCCCCCGGCCTCCGGTGGCTCTGCCCCCGATGGATCCCACGGCTTCGCCGCGCCTACTCCTCAAACTCCCGATGATGATGGTGATGATCATGATGAGGAGGCGGATGATGCCGAGGACGAGGATAATGCTGACGATGATGATGATGATGATGATGATGATGATGATGAGCATGATGATGATGGTGAGGCGCGGTGATGATGGTAAGTATAGTGATGGTGACGATGAAAACGGTACTGATGATGCTGCTGATGACGACGATGATGATGCTGATGATGCTGATGATGATGATGATGATGATGGTGATGATCATGATGGCGACGACGGGGGACAGTCTCTACACCACCAGCATGCTGTACATAACTTTTTCCGATGGATTCCACGCCTTCGCCGCACGGGTCCTTATAATCCGCAGTGATGATGATGATGATGATGATGATGATGGTACTGATGACGTTGCTGATGATGATGACGATTGTGATGATGATGATGCTGATGAAGATGATGATGATGATGATTATCATGGCGGTGATGACCATTTGGATGGTAATGGTGATGGTGATAACGATGATGATTATGATGATGAGGAGCGGGAGGAGGAAGGGGTGCTGGTGATGGTGGCGGTGATGGTGATGACGTTGTTGGTGATGTTGCTGATAACGATGATCACGATGATGATCATGATAATGATGATGTTGTTCGCGATGGTTCCCCGAGACCCTTCCCCCAGGCCAGCGTCCACGGTGAGCGGGGCTGGCCTCCAATGACCTTCTGTGGCCTCCAATGGCTCTGCCCCTGATGGATCCCACGGATTCTTGCAGACTTTTCCCATTCCCGATGATGATGATGATGATGCTGATGATGATGATGATGATGATGATGATGGTGATGACGATGATGATGATGAGCATGAGCATGATGATGATGCTGATGACGACGACGAGGATGGTGATGATGATGATGATGAATATGAACATGAATATGATGATGATCACGATGATGATGATGATGATGATGATGATGATGATGATGATGATGATGATGATGATGATGATGATGATGATGATGATGATGATGATGATGGTGGTGGTGGTGGTGGTGGTGATGGTGATGGTGGTGATGGTGATGATCATGATGACGAGGACGGGGAAAATTCTGCAACAAAAACAATTTTGTATACAGAATGCTCCCCAATCCTCCCCGCGCCAACAGAAGCTGTAGGTAACGGGGCGGACCCTCTTATACTCGGTTTCCCCTCAGTTTCTCGCAACAGGAGGTGGAGAAGGTGAATGAGGGAGCGCCCCCTGCAAAGTACGCCCAGCTTCCCCTCACTTTCTTGCAGTCTGCGCTGACGCAAATGGGGATGTGACCATAGCCCAGGTCCGCATGTAACTGAAAGAAGAAGTCGTTACTCACAGAAGCTGAGTGCAACGGAAAATTAAGTTCAATTGAAGGAAGTTGAGTTCAAAGAAAAAGCTGAATAAAACTGCAGAAAGCTCAGTGTAAAGGAAGAACTGGATGCAACTGAGGAAAACCGAGTGCAACTGAGAGAACTGAATGTGATTGAGTGGAACCGAATGTAACTCAGGGTAGCTGAGTGGAGAAACTCGAATCGACGCCGTCCGACGCCCCGCGCGGCCACAATGCAGAGTGGGGCGAAAAGTTCTTCAGACCAAAAAAAAACAGGGGCAGATAGACTGCGTAGATTCAACAAGCTATGTAGAAAACTATGGTTGGCACAGAAACCTTACGGGCATGGGCTGTGCGCCCTGGGGTTAGAATTTGCGGGAAAGGGCACTGCTGGGTCGCCAAACTTCACGCATCGCGCCCCGCGATGCGCGACGCGCGGTTGTGGTCGCGCCCTCGCGCCCAGGCGCCGCACCCTGGGAGAAAGGCAACTGGTCTGGTCCAGACCGCGACGCGCGAAGCAAAATCATCATCGCGCCCCTGGGGGGACCTGGAGCTGTAATCCCTTTCCCCTGGGCCGGCTGCTCATCCTCCGTCGTTTCTTGCCGGCCCCCGGGGCCCAAGCGAGGGCGCCAGGACCCCGGACAGCGAACCCGCACGCATATGGGCGGGGCTGTGGACCCAAGCCCCGATTGGCGGCGAATTGGCGATTGGGGGTCGACGCCTCCCCCCCTATGGGCTGGCCCCCCCCGTCGGCCATGATCTAGCCAACTCTGGATCTGGGGGGGGGAAGGCCAACACAAGGTACACGGTCAGGAACTCTTGTTTCGCGTGTCGCGGCGGGGGCGGATGGCGTGTCGCTCCACTCCACGGGGCGGGAGGCAGGGAACGGTTCGGGTTGTTGACACTTGGAAATCGGGATGTACTCAATTAGCGTGTCGCGCGAAAGCGTCGCGGGCGAGAACCAGTGAAGCGACACGCTCAGCCAAAGTTACCGACCGTAACACAGGAGGGACACCCTGTTGCAAGGGCGCCCAACTTCGCGCTTCGCGCTGCGCGAAGCGCGACGCCCGAATAACTTCGCGCTCTCGCGCCGCCCCCTAGGGGAGAAGAGGAGGAGGAGGAGGAGGAGGAGGAGGAGGAGGAATCGGAGCCGAACCGCGAAGAGCGAAGCGCGAATAACTGCTCGCCCTCGAGGGCGCCCTTGCTGTTGTCTTTCCACGAGATGAGGGCAGGCGTGACGGAGGGGGCACGGAAGGCGCACGAAGGAGCAGAGACAAACTCCTTGCGGAAGATGGAGTGGGAGGAGGAAGGAAAGGGCAGGAGGATGGCGCTTCGGGCCGCCCCGGAGCCAGTTCAGGAGGCGCAGGCTCCGCAACACCTTCAGCAGCTGAATCACCTCGGGCGGACAAATCCTGTGCTCCTGCGCCTGCGCCTGCCGGCTGCCTTGCTAACGCCCCTCCTCCTCCGACCTCGCCCGATTCGTCCTCCCCCTCCTCCTCCGCCATCCATCCCCTGTCCCTGTGCTCATCATCGTCCTTATCCTCGTCCTCCTCCCCCTCCTCTCCATACATACTCCTATTCATCCACCTCCTCCTTCCCCTGTCCCGAAGGTTCCCCCTGTTTCCAAACCACAGCTCTAAGCTGTTTAAACTATCTTCAGCCTGACCTCTCCGCACTACTGCACCTCTTCGTTTCCTTTCTCTCCTCTGCCTCCTGCGCCCCCTTTCTCACGTCCTCCTCAAGCACATGCGGTCCGAGTCCCATCCGTAGCATTCGGGGCTGCGATGGGCCTTCACTCGTTTCCAATGCCTCCACGTGGCGCTTGGAGCGCTCCTATTCCTGTCCCGACTATGTCTGTACAGCAACTGTCGGACGGCGACTGGCCGAATTCGTCGAGTGCGGC
>CAUYUJ010001359.1:181380-206380 GCA_963575745.1 Prorocentrum cordatum
TAGTAGTAGTAGTAGTAGTAGTAGTAGTAGTAGTAGTAGTAGTAGTAGTAGTAGTAGTAGTAGTAGTAGTAGTAGAGGTAGTGGTAGTAGCAATAAGTATCAAGACCCCCCCAGGAAGCCCCCAAGAGGCCCCAAAAACTTGGCCCAAGATGTGTTGAGGCGGCCGGACATGGCCTGCAGACAGGCTAAGATGCCACCGAAAGGCCACGAAAGAGCACCAAGAGGTACGAAAACAGCAACGAAGCAACAGGAACGATGTCGAACGCTGTGTCATGATTCGGACAAGCCTCGTGAAATGCAGTCCTGGAGGCGCAAAAGTGTATGTAGGGGTCGGCGGATGTGGCATAAGCCTATAGATCCTCTAAGGATCTCCCTGGGATCGACAAACGTTTCATCAGGAATCCACAAGGTGTCTCAAAGATCCTTCAAGGATCCTGGAAGGATATTTCTAGGACCCCCTCAAGATCTTTGAGGGACCCTCAGATACATCTCATGGGTCCTCTAAGGATATCTCATGGATACTCTAATGATCTTTCGTGGACCCTCGCAGGACCTGTGGACGGTCCTGCAACGATCTCTGAGGGGTCCTCTGCAAAAATCTCCCAGGGATCCGATCCGCATGTCTCTAGGATCAAATCAAGAAAAGATACCTCAAGGATCCTCAAACAATCCCTCGGGGATCTTCATAAGATCGCTCAGGGATACTGCATGGATTTCTTAGTGATCCTGTGATGACCCCCCAGATACCAAATATGGCTCTCTCAAGGATCCGATCGAAATTTCTAAATGATCCTGTAAGGGCCTTTCAGAGGTCCTGTGAAGATTTCTCTGTGACCCTGAAAGGATATTCAGGGATCTTGCTCAGGGATCCTGAAAATAATGTTTAACAGATCCTGGGAGAATCGCCCAGGAATGCTGCAAAAGATCTCACACGGATCTTGTAAGGATCTCTCAGAGGTATCTCTCAAATACCAACTGAAGCGAAGAATCTTGAAACCTGATTTGATTGGAATTGGCGCGAGATGGTTAGAACCAAGGCCCCCCACACACAGACCTTTAACCGGCAGCGCCAGCGGTCGCGGTGAACGAGTCTGGCGTGGCGCGCAGGGCGCGTGGCGCTCGGAGCAGGCGGGAAAGCAGAGAACGGCCGCGAAGGAGGAGAGAGGAAGAGTCGTCACGCCCCCACACACACACCACCTCCTCCTCCTTCCCCTCCTCCTCCTCCTCCTCCTCCTCCTCCTCCTCCTGCTCCTTCCCCTCCTCCTCCTCCTCCTCCTCCTCCTCCTCCTCTTCCCCCTCCTCCTCCTCCTCCTCCTCCTCCTCCTCCTCCTCCTCCTCCTCCTTCCCCTCCTCCTCCTCCTCCTCCTCCTCCTCCTCCTCCTCCTCCTCCTCCTCCTCCTCCTCCTCCTCCCCCTCCCCCTCCATACACGCACGGACGATCGCTACAACTCCCAGACCAAAAGGGGGAAGGCCCGGCCCCTGCCATGACCGCTGCGCGCCAGAGGCCTACGACAACGGCAACCGCCTCTCGGCCACGGGCGCCAGGGGGGCCGAGCGCGTCGTCGCCGCAAAGTCTCCATATTCAGGGGCGTCCAGGAGCGCGTTTCTTTATTCTCTTGCACAGCTGTGTTCTAGAGCTCGGACCTCTTTATTTTCGTTCGTCGTCCGTCTTCCCCCCCCCTGGCCACAGAAGGAAACTCCCGGAGGAGGGAGGCGAAGGCCTCCTGTCCCTCGCAGCTCCTTGGTGCAAGAGCCAGGGCACGCGTGCCACTTGTTTTCGGCGATACTGGGCATTATAGGGGGGGGGAGGGGCCAGGAGGGGGGGTACAATGTAATGCCTCCCCCCCCCGCCGTGCGCACGGCGGCAGTGCCGGGAGCGCACTGGGGGGGCGTTGCATTATAGGGGGGAGGAGGGGGGCCGGGGGCTGTCATGCTCATTATGCCCCAAGCAATAAAGAAACACGCTACAGGAAGGGGGCCAAAGATGGGGGCTCGCAAATCATGGCCCGCGGCATGTGCACGGACGAAGGGGGCCAGAGAACGCATCGAAACACGAAGAAGAGGCCATGACATCGTGGAGATATCATGACCCAGGCCATCCACACAACGCTAGACATCACCCCCCTCTTGGACGACCCCGACACACGTACGATCGTTACCGTTACCCATGAGGTGGGGTGCTGGGCCTGGCAACGCCTGTTATGCGCTACAGGGCAAAAACAATTCTCCTTGACCTCGGTCGCCAGGCAGACAGAGCGCGTCGTCACCGCAGTCCCCGTATGCAGCGCTGCAAAGAGGCAAGACTTGCACTTGCATCACTGGGTGCTGCATCCTTCTTGTTTGCCTGCGCTGTACTCAATGCGTTACTGAAGGATGAAACAACACATCAACCAACTCGCGGCTCCAAAATTATGGGGACACTCGGCCGACGCGTCTCCTGTCAGCCTTGACAGCAACCCCGTTGCTCATGGGGTGTCTTAATCCCGGCCATTCCTTTCACTCTTTGCTGTGCTCGTCTCCTCCCATTCGGCCGCGGCACGCGATTTCCACTCGCACCCGGCGCTCGCGCACAATCCTCTGGCGCGCGCGATTCTTGTTGTTCAAGGTGTCGCGGCCAACGGGGCTCCCCTCGCCAGCCAAGAGAGGAGGGAGGGGGCAGTCATTCATGAGCCACAAACGCACGTTGTGGCAATTCCCGTGCGAAGCAACATGGTCATCCTGATGATGAGGATGAAAAGGAGGTTGGGAGTATTGATGACGCGGAATTGGAGAGCGCATTCAAAAGCAAGCATTCCGTGCGTGCTGGAGGCAACTGCAAGGCTTAGGTCGGGCATGTCCCCTACATGACGAGTTTCGACGAACAATCAAACATACCCCCAACATAATCGAAAATACGCCAAAGTACTCAAAAAGGCGTGCCCGTACAATCTTTTTGACAATTCTTGAATATTCTTCTTGTAGAGGGACAGGCCCGATTTAATGCAAGGCCCATCTGTGGGTGAGAAGTAAAGGTCACATGGAGCAGGGGGTCAGGAGGGGTGGAGGAGGAAGACGACGACGAGGAAATTTCCCCCCCCCTCCTCCCCCAACGATCCAACGTCTTGATTTATTCCGTACGTGGTCCCCAGAAATCCCTCCCTCCTCAGAGTGTTGTTGTTCATCCCGCCCCGTTTTCTGACGGCGGTCCTCGGGCCCGGCGAAGGCCCCTGGAGGTCGAACACCGCAAAATTACCATTCTTGATTTTGGTTCAGACGTTGGACGTCTGACCCTCCCCTGGAGGCCTCACAGATAGGGTCCGAGCAGGTGGGGTCGAAGGACCGCGCACCATCGCCGACGCATCGGCGATGCATCCGCGACGTCGGCGATGCATCGGCGTCGTCGGCGTGGAGAGAATGGAGCCCCACGTCGAGCCGCATCGCCGATGCATCGGCGATGCGGCGCGACCCCCCGACCCCGTCTACCCCGACGCCACCTGGGGGGCCCGAGCGCACCCCGCCCCGCGCCACCGCAGACTTCTGGAGGAAGGACAGGATCTTGACGATGCGGAGGAGCCGCGCCAGCCGCGCCAGCCGCGTCACCCTCTGCAGCCGGGCCAGGCGGACCGCGCTGTTGGTGGTTCCCTGCGCAGGTGCGCCAGGCAAAGGAACCGAGAGAAGAGAAAGAGAGAGAGAGAGATAGAGATAGAGAGAGGGAGAGAGAGAGAGAGAGACAGAGAGACAGAGAGACAAAGAGAGACCGAGAGACACCCAGACCTCAAACGCATGGACCAAAACCAAAACGGAACATGTGAATCGTCTTCGTCGTCCGTGAGGGCCCTCGCCAGGTCCAAGGACCGTCAGGCGTTGTCCAGAGCGGAAAACCACCCCCTGGAAGTGGTTGTGGGCCCTGGGGATCGCGTGCGTATGGATCACACCAACATATCGGGGGTCTGGGGGTCTGGAGAGACGTTTTTTTTGTTGGCATCGACATGATAATGCCAGCCACCTAAACGGATCCAGACGAAAACCCATCGGATCCGATCTCCCCCGCCGCAAAAGAAACAGCCTCCGCAAGGAGACGGTCCCAGACCGCCTAAATCGCAGGCGTGTTCACAGAGGCGGTGGGGGAAAGGGGGGGGGGTCTGGAGAGAGGCAGGGATAGATATACAGCTATATACACATACCTATACGACCACCCTGCGGGCGATAAGGAGGTTGGGGGATTGGATTGGGTGGGATAAGATAAGATGGGACCAGATGGGTTGGATAAGATAAGATCGATTGGATACAAGATGGATTGGAAAGGAGGGATAGATATAATTACAGCTATACGTAGCACCCCGCAATTGCGGATAAGAGTGAGGGGGCGGGCGAGGGCGACGCGGGCGTCGTCGAGCCGGCGGACCTCGTGGCCCCCACCTTCCCTGTCGATGGCGCTCTCCTCCTCCTCATCCTCCTCCTCTTTCTCGTCCTCGTCCCCGTCCTCGTCCTCATCGTCATCGTCATCCTCCTCCTCCACCTCGTCCTCCTCCTCCTCCTCTTCTTCCTAGTCCTCCTTCTCCCCCCCTCGTCCTTCCATCATCGTCCTCACATTGTCGTCCTCCCCCTCATCGGCCTCCATCATCGTCCTCCCATTGTCGTCCATCGTCATCCTCCTCCCCCTCCTCCCCCTCCTCCCCCTCCTCGTCCTCCTCCTCCCCCTCCTCCCCCTCCTCCCCCTCCTCGTCCTCCTGCTCCTCCTCCTCATTCTCCACGTTCTCCTTACATCCTCTCTTCACCCGCGTCCTCCTCGTCCCCTGTTTACTCCTCCTGCCTCCCCCTCCTTTCCCAAGATAACGGCAACGCAATCCTTTTTTCCACTTTATGCTTCCCGACTTCTCTGATCAAGGCAACTCGCCAGGGCAAAGTTGCGGGACGGGCCGGTGTGGATGCGCGGCATGCAAAATCCGCCGCCGCGCTTGTGCCGCATTGGTTTGTTCAGCGAACGTGGTTTGGGTCGCGGGCTCTCCACCTCCACCTGGAAGGAATGCAAAAAATGCCCGCCGCAGGCGCCGAAAAATTGGGTTTGTACACTGAGCGTGCTTTGGGTCGCGGGTGGGCCGCGGGTTCTCCACCGGGAGCGAATGCAAAACATGCCCGCCGCAGGCGCCGAAACATTTGGTTTGTACCCTGAACGTGGTCGAGGGTGGACCGCTGGCTCTCCACCTGAAACGAATGCAAAAAATGCCCGCCACAGGCGCCGAAAAATGTGGTTTGTACCCTGAACGTGGTTTGGATCGCGGGTTGGTCGCGAGTTGGTCGCGGGCCCTCCACCTGGAAGGAATGCAGAAAAAAAACCGCCAGAAGCGCCGAAAAATGTGGTTTGTACCTTGAACGTGGTTTGGGTCGAAAATGGGTCGCGGGTGGATCGCGGGGTGGGTCGTGGGTGGGTCGCGGGTGGGTCGCGGATGGGTCGCGGGTGGGTCGCGGGCGGGTCGCGGGGTGGGCCGCGGGCGGGTCGCGGGGTGGGTCGCGGGGTGGGTCGCGGGTGGGTCGCGAGTGGGTCGCGGGTGGGTCGCGGGGTGGGTCGCGGGGTGGGTCGCGGGGCGGGTTGCGGGTGGGACGACGACAACAAACAAGAACAAACAACAAACAACAAGAATCCGCACCGCGGAATCCCACTTCAGCCACGCACCCAGGGACAGTGAATGACCGTTTGCCCCCTGATATATATATATATATATATATAGATATATACAGATTGTACATATGTGTGTATATATATATATATATGTGTAAAGACGTCGAGGGAGAGAGAGAAAGAGAGAGAGAGAGAGAACTGGTAGCGGCGCCGCGTTTGCCGCCTCAAGATATGATGAAAGCGCGGCTTCGTGTCTGCGCGGCAACAGGGGCTGGCCGTGCTGCGCGAGGCCATCCCAATGGATCGATGCACTCTGGCTGGACAGTCATCTGACCCCGTTCGCCCGCGTCGAACACCTTCTCGAAGTCCACCGCGCCAGCCCGCAGGTCCGCGCTGTTGTCTCTGGCTACATCGTGCAAGAACGCCCTGCGCATCGGGCGATCCACCGCGCTGCGTCCCAGGCGACATGCCGTCCGGTCGACGAACTGCTCCCGCATGGCATCGTTCCACAGTCTGCTGCGAACCAAACTAGCGAAAACTTGGCACGAAAAGGCGCCGACCGCAACGGGCCCATCCGTCGACGGATGCGAGGCGCCCCCCCCCTTCATGTAAAGAATTTCAACTGCGGCCGGCAACCCGTCTGCGGGGCGCACAGAAAACTAATTGAGAACGGTGGGTTGAAAGCGTCGAAGCTGACCCCGCGCGCGACCGAGGAGTTTAGCTGTGGAAAACTCTGCTCGCGCGCAGTGGCCATCTGCGCGAACGGGGCAGTCGCGCCGCCAGATTGCGCGCCATAAACGCGCCCCGCGCAACCCTGCCTGCCGCTCGCGCACTGGCTCGGCGACGGCGGCGAATGCTAACAACGCGCCACTGGGGTCCTCCATCGCAATTGCATGGTCGCGCTTGCGGTTCGGGCGCGTGCCCCCCAGGCCTCGCGCTCCTTCGACGTCGGCCAGGGTGACTCTACTGGGCGCGATCCCACCTCGCCTCCAACCCATCGAACTCTGCGCCCGCTTGCCCCAGTCTGCGCGGCTTTCATTGCCGGGAAAAGCAAGGGGGCTTAATTCTTGCGAACGACGAGGTCCGCTGCTGAGGGAATGGGCCCGCGCGTCTAGATCTGTCGCGTCGGTGTCAGAGCGGCGCCCCCCCAGCGTCATTACTGTCCTCATTTTCGACAGACGGCGCGCTTCCACTCAGCGCGCCGGTTCGCCAACGCAACTCAAGGCTCCGCCAATCGACGCGGCGAAGCCGCTTCTTCCGACAACGCGATAGTCGCCGATCCTTGGGAACAGCGATGAAAGCGCATTCTTTCCCGTCTGATGCCGACCAGGATCCGCCGGGCAACGTCCGATAATGGCGCGCGGGCCGACGCTCGGAACTTATCTCCGCGCCAGCGGAAACTGCTTGCTCAAGAAGCAATCAAATTGACGCGCGCGGCAGCCGACTCTGAAAATCCAAGCGCCCCCGTCTGCCGCGGCAAACGACGCGCTGGCAATGTCGAGGTCGCGAAGATCAGACCCACTCGCCGGCGTTGACCCCCTTTCGTTTCGACGCGGCGTGGCGGGGCGCTGGCAGTCGACCTCCTTCGCGTCGCGCTCTGTCTGCGGCCCCACTTCAGCGTCGAAGTCCCGGCGAAGATCGCGCGGCATCCTCTTGCGCGTGCTGCCGCGCGCTGGACTTCCACCTGGGGCGCCCTCTCCAGGTCGCTTCGCACGGGGCGCGCATGCAGCCACCACGCGCCATTTGCTTGGCGCCGCAGACGGTCACGCGCAGGTCCAGCGACGCCACTACGTCTGGCATTCACTGTGATCACGTGAGTCCCCAAGTCCGGCGCAGCAGAAACCCAGCCCCGCATGGGTGCGACGCCCCTCCGCTCCCAAACCAGAACGTTGCCCCCCTCGCGAGACCAAGCCTCGCCAGCCCCCCCCCCCCCTTTAAGTCTCTGCAAAAACAATGAAAGCCAAGTGCTGCCCCCGGTTCAGATGGGGAGCGGCGGGCTCTTCGATTAATTTGCATCAACGCACGAGCTGCGCTCTTAAAACTAGCACCGGCGCTCGAGATCTTCCCCGGGGTCTTTCTTCGACAGATTCGCGGCGCACCGCCGCCGATTCCTGCGCGGGGCGCCCCCGAGCCCCGACAGGCAGCCAGGGGGGCCCCATCGATCGATCTCGCCTCGAACTGGAACCTGGCCTGCATTCGGCCGCCCGCGTCGCGATGGACTTGGCCATTATCGCCGTCTGTCTCCCGCCTCCCCAAGCTGCGCCGGATTCGCGAAGATAGCGCCCCCCTGGCAAACGATCCTCGCCTTCTTCGGTGGGCCCCTCCCGTTCTGATTAAGAACCGACTGCGCTTTCCGAACGCGTTCTCTCTCTTGCGCTCTGCGGGCCCCTAGAAGCGGAAGGCCGCGACGCCTCGCTGCCGATCGCGCGCCTCTGTTTGCGAATCGATTTTCTTGGCCAGTTCGCAAATCAGCTCAGCGCTTATGAACCCCGCGAAATCCCCGCCCCCGACCCGGCAGGCGTCGGCCCCCCCGCGGCTACCAAGCACGGTCTCGATAAAACCCCACCATGAAGTCGTTCCCGGCAATTTTTTCCACGCGTCCATCTCGAAAACATCGATCGCGACAGAGCTCGCGAACTTCTCCTGCTCTCCGCTGCCTGCCCAGATGCTTTCGCCATCATGCCGACGAGAAGCTTCGCCGTCGCGCCTCCGCCTGCGTAATCATCTTCTTGCTCATATCGCCCAGCTGATCTTTGACGGCCTCAACGCGGGCCGTGGCCTCCTCTGCAAAAAAACAATCGCCTTGCTCGCTTGTTGCTTTGGCCGTGCTGACCTCGTCCTTAACCTCTGCGAGTGTCTCCTTTACTTCTGCGATCCTCTCCTCATCTCTTCAATAATCACCTGCGGGCCCGGCGCCGCGTTCGCAAGTTCTTTCAAGATCTTGCCCTGGTTCACCGCGCGTTCTAATGGTGGCTGTTATTCCTGGCCATCCTCATCCACGCCGATGACCTCGACATCCACAACCGCTTTCTCCCTCTTGCCCTTCTGCCTCTTCGGACATTCCTGTCGCGGCCTCGGACTCGCAGCCGCTGCGGTTGCCAAACTGACGACCAACGCACGAATCGCGCCCTTATGTCGCACGTCTCGTGCGAAGGAAGTGCTGCGCATGTATGTGGTAGCACTCGCACGCAGGAACCCGTAGAGCAGACATCCAAGAATCAAGAAACCTGATGGGGCACCAATTTGCCCGGGCGCCAAGGAGCTTAAACCACCATAGATTGAACCAACATGGCACGTGCAGCATCCAGCAAGGGGCGCCCTGGATAATTCGGACAACATGACGGAAGCCGCGCACCCCCCAACCCCAAAATGGGAGGGGTCGGACATTTCTGAGTTGGGCATGACTGGTTTGGTAAGAAGGGAGGACGGGGTCGGGAGCCTCCAGACACACATGATCACAACTTGACGAACTCCTAGCCCTTCGGGAGGGACCTGAATTACGAGACCCAAGACATTAGGGATTAGGGATATGAGGTCCTTGTTGCAGAAGCATCAAGCCATACCACCCACGCTCGTTATACCCATTGCCAATACGAGGACCTATATTAGGCCCCACCTGGATTGTGATACTACGGTTTGGGGCCCGATTCTTCTTAAGTGATGCAACTGGCCTCCCATCCCATCGCAGCCGCGCTGGCCACGCTGCTTGGTGTTACCAGGTCGGCCGCGTCAACGGCCGAAACGAATGTAGGCACTACGTGGCACCATGCATCGTCTTGTGATGACCTGTGAGAGACCAGTCGCCAACGAGCGATCTTACAAAGCGGCCGCTTCAGTGTGTCATGCCGACGCGACGGTGAAAGCAAAACTTCGCAGCGCCACCCGCTGCCGCTGCAAGGCTCAGAGGCTATCGGCCGCGACCGCCAAGGTCGACGGGCCGCGGCGGTCGCCCGTAAGATCACCCGTACGGCACCAGTGCGGATTGAGGCACAGGCTCGGTGACAAGTGGGAACATCGTAGAAATTTTCTCTCTGCGTGGTTGCTCGACGGCCTCCGCGAGTGCCAGCCACTGAAGAGCTAGGCCGTTGCAGGTTTCTGTCCATTGTCGCTTCGGGAGGTTTCCGACAAAGGCGGCGCAGGGGCACCGCGTTTTCCATCAAGCGCCGTTCCCACAGGCACCTTTTTCGTGGGCGTGCTGCTGAAGCTGCTACTCGTATTTTCAACCGCTGCCAGTCGAAGCGGTGAACTTTCACGCGGCACCGCGCATGCATAATTACAATGTACATATGTCAAATTGTCAATTTACTCGATGGAACCACTCCAGAATTAGGGTGTTCCACCAACCAACGTGCCCCGCAAGGCTGTACTTCATGGACTGGCCAGACCCAGCCATCCGACGACGTGGTCTTTTCGGTGAGCGGCGCCAGAGGCCCCGACTTCCTCTCAAAGGGGCGGTTTTCGTTTTGGAATCATTCTTGATATGGGGGCCGGACTCCCGGAAAACAGGAAGACACCAATAACGCTGAGAGGGTGCGCTTTACAGGCGACAGCTTGGGAACATTCGGCGGCGCGTTTCGAAACAGGAGGTAGGCCCCCCCCAACACTCGGCGCCGTCGATCAGAACCAGGGGGACTCCCCTCCCCCCGATACCCTCCCTCCCGAACCCTTCTCCCCCCCTCCAATGGGGGGGTTCAACCCCCCCGTCGGCGCCGGCGCCGGCGCCCGCGCTGGCGGCCGCCAGCAGCAACGACGGCGGGGACGCAGCGACGATGACCAGAGAGGGCCCAGGGGGAGAGGGGAGGGGGGATCCAAACCCCCTCCCCCCGCGCCGGCGCCGACGCCGGCGCTGGCGAGGGCCAGCAGCACCGACGGCGGGGACGCAGCGACGATTACCAGAGAGAACCCAGAGGCCGCAGGAAGGACACGCAAATCGTCATATCGAGCCCTCGTCCCCCAGAAGCTACCGAGATGTCCTGAGGAAGATCCGCGAGGCTTCACACATGCTCCTCTCGCCCCCGAAACCCTTCTTACGATACCTCAAGAGGCATCTTCCATTAGAACTCTGACCCAAAGCCAAAACACGGTGGCGGGAAAAGCCAAAGGCCCCACCACCACCACAAAACACAACACCACCACCACCACAGCCACCACCACCAACACAACCATCACAACCATCACATCCCACCACCACCACAACCACACCATCACCACAAACTACAACACCACCACCACCAAAAACGTCACCGCCACCAGCACAACCACAACCCACCACAAGCCACCACAACCACCACCACCACCAACACAAACCACCACACCATTATCACCACAATCACCACCACCGCCACAACTACAACCATCACCACAACCCACCACCACAAACCACCAAACCACCACCACCACAATCACCACCACAACCACCACCCACCACCCACCAACCACCACCACCACCACCAGCGCCGCTACCAGCACCCCCACCACCAACAACACCACAGCCCACCACCACCACCACCACAAACCACCACGCCACCACCACCACAGCCACCACCACCACCACTACCACCACCACCACCTCAACCCACCACCACACCACCACTACCACCACCACCACCACCCACCACCACCAGAAACCACACTACCACAACCACCATCACCACCGCCACCACCATCACAGCCGCAACCACCACCACCACAAGCCACCACCACACCACCACCAAACCACCACTACCACCACCAACACCACCCACCACCAAAAACCACGACCACCACAACAAACCACCACACCAGCACCACGACAACCACCACCACCACAACCACCACCACCGCCACCACCACCACCACCACAAACCACCAACACAACCACCACCACCACCACCTCAACCCACCACCACACCACCACTACCACCACCACCACCACCACCACCACCCACCACCACCAGAAACCACACTACCACAACCACCATCACCACCGCCACCACCACCACAGCCGCAACCACAATCACCACAAGCCACCACCACAC
Organism: Prorocentrum cordatum; assembly: GCA_963575745.1. Classification (NCBI taxonomy): domain Eukaryota; class Dinophyceae; order Prorocentrales; family Prorocentraceae; genus Prorocentrum; species Prorocentrum cordatum. The sequence continues at coordinate 192,997 of CAUYUJ010001359.1, forward strand.
CACCACCAAACCACCACTACCACCACCACCACCACCACCACCACCCACCACCACAAACCACGACCACCCCAACAAACCACCACACCAGCACCACGAAAACCACCACCACCACAACCACCACCACCGCCACCACCACCACCACCACCACAAACCACCAACACAAACCACCACCACAACCACCACGACAAACCACCACACCACCACCGCCACCACCGCCACCACCACCACCACCACCTTCACCCACCACCACCACCATCACAACAACCACCACAATCAGAAACCACCGCACCACCACCACCGCCGCCACCACCACCACGACCACCACCACAACCTGCCACCACAACTAGCACAACAACCAGGACAACAACCACCACCGACCACACACACCACCACCACCGCCACCACCACCGCCACAACTTCCACCACCCCGACTACTACCACCTCAGACACCGACGCAGGCACCGGCCCGAGGAGAGAGAGAGAGAGAGGAATAGGGGAGGAGGGGGAGGGTGGTCCGGTTCCACCCCCCCCCTCTCCAAGCGACCACAGAACGCGCTCTGTCATACCGTTGCTCCCCGGACCTTCCCTGGGGTGCAATCTGAAAAGAGGTTCGAAGCGAATCCAGCCGTGGTGACGAGAGCCTCCGCGTAGGCCCAGTCAAGGCGAAAGCGAGAGAAGGGTAGCTGTGTTGGCACCCTTTCCTCCTCTGAGGAATCAGGCACGCCAGTGCAGAAATCAAAGGAAAAGGCGCCAGCCGAAGGAAAACCACAATCGGAGCTGGCCCAAGAGAACATCCCTCAAACAAACACACGAGGCCCTCCGCCGGTCAAGACACACAGAACATCCGAGCGTACCCACACACCCCAGGACGCACAAGAACGCCCAACAAACATGAGAAGAACATCTAACATCGACCGCGGTCCGACGGGGTCCGACTGTAACCCCCCAAAGAAAACGTCGGCGACCTGGGGGGTGAGAGCGACGCGCGGCCGCCTCGGGAGCTGCCGCTGGCGACCGCCCCCTCCTCTCCCCCGCTCGCCTCCCCTCTCCTCCCAAGCTGGCGCCCTGCACGGTGGTGGAAGCCCCTCTCCACTGGGCCGGGGAAAGAGAAAACGGAACAAACACAAACGCTCGTGGCTCCGCGCGGATTTGCTGGATCGAAGCTGGGTCCCCCTGGAGGCGCCGGAGGCGCCGCCCCTGGCAGGGAGGAGAATCCAGCGCCGATCCCCGAAAGTTTTCGTTGATGCAGTTGTTTCCTCATTGATTCAGTTTTATGAGAGGAAGCTGGCTATTTTCATCATCTCGGAGAGGATATGAGGCAACTCCCAGGAGGTCTTCGTCGGAACCACCAAAGGTGATGGAGCAAGATCAAGCGGCCGTTGAGCCGTACAATGCCGGATCACGCCCACGACTAAGCCCGATTGAACGGGACTCTGTGGAATTCAGCGGAATTGAACGGGATATGCCCAATTCGGCGTGGTTTCCTGGGGAAACGAGTCATCCTGAATCGTTTTCTTACAGTCTCGGAGCCCGCGCCCCCGGGATGCCAAGAACGGCGAAGCACCTCAGGACCCGTTTCCCTCAGGACCCCACTCCCCCATGGCGAATATTGGCGGCCGCGGACATACCAGCGCCGGTGCTGAGTGTAACCTCCCAGGATTTGCATCCGAAACGAAGGGAAAAAACGACAAATCGAGAATCTCTGCGATCAGGCGGCTCTGGACGATGTCTTGGGCGCCGCGGCCTTCTTGGAGCGTTCCGGAACATTCTGGAACGGAATTGTACTCGTCCTAGCCCCGCCCGAGTAAATCTATCAAATTGGGGATGACGCCCAATCCGCTCAAAATCCGCCGACCCCTTGGGGTTCATCGGCGTGTGAGATCTTCCCCCTCCCTAAACCCCTCCCCCCAGAGGATCCATAGATCCCAAAACGGGATCTGCAATGCAAATGCATGTTAATCATAGCATGTAAAAACTCCGGGATCTATCGTGTTATAATAAAACCAAACGGGATATGCTCTGTAAGTACATTTTAAGCATACCATGTAAACACCATCGTGTTACCATGTGGCCAACGCAACATGTTATGATGTGTAGATTGTGGCACAACTTATGCGTTTATTGGTTTCACCTTGTATATGTTCAAAAGAACCCCTAAGTACAAGCACTGTTTGGGGAAATATGATAAAGAGGAGGGAATTCATGCTGTGCCGTAGCTCCTGAGTAGACTCAGGCAATACTGGCCGTCATTCAAAGCGGGGTTTCTCTCGGAACAGCAGGGAAGCCCCTGGCGCGGGGCATACGGGTAGGATCGAGGAGGAGGAGGAGGAAGAGGAGAGAAGAGAAGGAGGACGAGGAGGGGGAAAGGGGAGGGAGGGGGGCGAGACGGGAGAGCAACATGAGGAGGAGGAGGAGGAGGAGGAGGAGGAGGAGGAGGAGGGGGAGGAAGAGAAGGGGGACGAGGAGGGGGATGGGAGACGTTTCCCGCTGCGGCCGCTTTCGCCGCCGCCGCTGTCGCAGCCATTTTGGCTCTGGCATGGTCATCGAGTGGGGCAACGTGCCTGCGAGAGGCGCGTGGGCCACACCCATCGGCAGATTCATCACGAAGGGCAAGGGGCGCGGCATGGCGACCCAGCCAGATGGCACCTGGGCGGACACGGCCACGTTCGACTCGGCGCCGGGGGCGGAGGAGCTCACGTCCTCTGACGTGGCCGCCGTGGCGGCGGCGGTGGCGGCGCGCCCCAGTGGCGGTTGGCCTCGCGCTTCCAGCGACGGCGGCGGCAGTGCGCCAGCCAGCGGCGGCGGCGACGGCGCGCCAGCCAGCGGCGGCGGCGAGGGCACGACAGCCATCGGCGACGGCGGTGCGCCAGCCTCGCTGTCCGCGGCGGTCGAGGGGTCGGACGGCTCGGACACGGAGCCCTTGATGGCAGGCACGCCGATGCCGCCCAGGTCCGATGCGGCCGAGGTCGTGACGGTTTCCGACGATTCGCCAGTTGGCATGGGGCCAGTATACCCGGAAGGCGGCTACGGGCAGGCGGAGGCGAGCCAGATCGAGCGCGACGCAGGAGTTCGAGGCGAGTCCCCGCTGACTCCAATCCGCCAGGGCATCGTCGACAGCCTCCAGGATTACGAGAAGGAGAAGCAGATGGATGAGCAGGACGACTTGGAGCTCGCGGAAGGGCTCGCGCTGTCGAAGAACGATGCGCTGCGCAAGGGCATCGACGTCGACGACGAGCAATGCCCCATGTCGTCGCCCTCCGACTTGCTGCACGGCGCCTTGCCGCCACGCGCCAGGTCGGCGGCGGCGTCGGGCCCGAAGAGGCAGAAGGTTGGGGCGGCGCCGATCTCTCCGAACAGCGTTTCGGGAGCGTCGGCTGCTTCGACGGTGCCCTTCTCGGAAGATGCATTCGCACACGATCGCGAGCATCCAGGAGCGCCAGGTGTTCGTCCAGGAGCGCCAGGTGATCCTCGACAGAAGGCCCGAGATCTGGGCCAATTTCATTCGCAAGTTCATGCGCGCATGAACTTGCGAATGAATCCAACTCTGGACCAGGATGAGGTTGATGGTGGAGGATGAAGCGTGAGGTGCGGGAGAGGAAGAGGAGGGGGAGGAGGAGGAGGAGGAGGAGGAGGAGGAGGAGGAGGAGGAGGAGGAGCAGGACGAGGAGGAGGATGAGGAAAAGGAGGAGGAGGAGGAACACGAAGAGTTTGAGCAGGAGGAGGGGAGGCGAAGGGATCGGAAATAGGAGGGGGGAAGGGCGGAGGTATGGAATGGGCGGCGCCGGTATCGGGTGCGAGAATCGCGGGAATAGGGGTGAACGAGGAGGAGCAGGAGAAGAATGAGGAACGAGTGCGAGTAATGACGAGGACATGCACGGAGAAATGCGAGAGGCGAGGATGGCGAGGATGACCAGATGACGAGGATGACGAGGATGACGAGGACGACGAGGATGACGAGGATGGCGAGGGAGTGCCACCCCCCACCCGAATGCCCACAGGCCCCGCTCGAGACGCCGCTGAAGGGAGCGCGGAGGGCGGCCTACGCCAAGACGAACACCCTCTTCGAGAAAGTGCAGGACTGACCACCATTTCGTTTTTTTTGGCTGCCGCTGTTGCCATCGTCGCCGTTGGTCGTCGCCGTCCACTTCCTCCATCTCGTCTGCAATGCCCTCCGTGCTGCTGTCGCTGCTGCTGCTGCTCCTCCTCCTCCTCCTCCTCCTCTTCATCCTCCGTTATCCCACCCTCCTCCTGATCTCCTCGAGCTTCCCCTGCCTCGATGCTCTAACTCCGCAGCAGCACTGGCGCGAGCCATACGGACGGTCGGCCACAGCTATCATGTCCAGCAATGCCGAGCGATTACCCGCGGTGTGGATGTTCCACATCACCAAGGCGCGTATAGAGAGATGGGCATTCCCACATTTTCCCCCCCTCTCTCTCTCTCTCCCTCTCTCTCCCTATCTTCCTCCGTACTCCCTCCCTCCCTCACTCCGTCCCTGTCTCATCGCCTCCAACCCCTCCTCGCCCTGGCCACATCATGTCAGCCGCCAGGCTGACCAGATCGCATACTCGACGCCCCTTGCCCACGAGGCGGAGCTAGACAGGGGTGAGCTTGAAAAGCGCGCTAAGCTGATTAGGGCAACTCGCCAGATAATGGAGGACGCCTGCATTGACTCCCTGCGCAAACCATTGAGAAAGGAGCGCTGGACAACCCTGGGCCCTGAGATGCAAACATGTGTTCCCTCCCCCCAGCCTGGCCGGTTTCCAACCCGCGGGATTCTTGGCCGCCAGGATGCGCTGACCCTCGTGGCAGAGCACTACGAGAGCAAGTGGAAACTCGCAGGCGCAATGAAAGGCTGGGTAGAAGACACTGGCAAGAGTCTGAGGAACATGCTCCGCCACGCGAACCAGGCCATATGCAAGACCGTTGTTGGGCGAACGTACCTCGGGGGAAGGGGAAGGGGGGCCTCGATGGGGGGTAAACGGCGCGGCGCCAGCCTTCTCTGCATAGCACCCGCCAACTAGAAACTGGGGTATCCTGCAGGCGGGGTGGGGGCATCGATCGAGGCCGCGAGCTCGAGCGGGGTTGGAATCGTTGCCGATCCCAGGAAGTACATCTGGGGCAGAGTATTCTTGCTCGACGGCGAGACTCCAGAGGATCGCCGCATTCCCAATCCACCCTCACTCACACTCGCTCTTTTTTTGTTCTCCAGCATTCTGCTCTCGGCTTCGGCGGCCCACATATCACCAGGACGTCATGGCGCCGCGGCAGCGTCGGAGTCGCAGGCGGTATCGGAGCCGAGCGCCAAGAAGCAGACGAAAAAGGGCGGCAAGGGCCTCAACGTGATCGAGACCAGGGATGGCTGGAAGTTTGGCTTCAACGCTCCGATGCAGGCAGAGGGCACCGCAACTGGCACGCATTCATCTATCGGATTCCCGACCGACAGCGATTTCGATTCCGAAACTCGCGATGCGGTTTTCGAGGTCGAGTCGCGATTCGAATGGATTTCGAACGAGCGAGATCGAGCCGAATCCTGGGGATCTGGGGTAAGTCCGATCGATGCTAATGCAATGCCAGTTGCGTTGTCCACTCAGTCGGCGTGGAAGTACAAGGACGGGGGCCCAGAGATACCAGAGTTCAGGCTGGCAGAGGCCAAAGTGGGCGTTGATAATTTAGTGGCGCAGTGGGCCGATGGCGTGATTTGGGAGGTGCCAGACACAGATGCCATCGCTACCGAGAAGAAGAAGTCACCGAGCCTGCACTGGAAAGGCAACGGCAAGGATGACGACGAGATCTCCGTCAAGCTGGCGAAGAAGAAATCGGAGAGTTGGGTCACGATTTGGCAGAACACAGCCCACATACTACAACTTGGCGGGTGGAAAGAGGGCAAGTTCGAAGACGCCAAAGCGCTGGTAGTCTCCTTGGGCCAGAAGTTCGCGAAGGGCGAGGTGGACAAGCCGGGCATGGAGCTGGAGAAGTTCAAATGGCTCCAGTTGCACGGCGCGGAGGCGGCGGCCAAGGCAGCGGAGAAGATCGCAAAGAAAGCCACCGAGGGCAAGCCTGCTGCTGCGGATATTGACAAGTTTGCCCGCGCGACGCCAGGCGGCGGCGGGCGTGGCAAAGGCCGCGGCCGCGGCAGGGGAAAAGCTAAAGCTGTCGAGGACGACGACGACAACAGCGAGGTCCCCGAGGACCCACCAAAGGAGGGCAAAGGAGATGGTGAAGATGACGAGGAAGAGGACGCCGCTGATGAGGCGGCGGCGGAGGAGGCTGAGGAGGATGACGAGGAGGCTGAGGATGAGATCGAAGAGGAGACGGCACAGCCAGCAGATGGCCTTGACGACGAGGCTGCGGGGAAGAAGCCCGCGGGCAACCGCGCGAAGAAGAAGCCGTCCTCTGCCGCTGAGGCAGAGGTTGCTCCAGCTACTCCGAAGGCGAAAGCGGCGAAGGTGGCCTCGCCCGCGAAGAGTCCGACACCCGGGGATGATATGAAGAGGCCAGCGGCCGCTGGGTCGCCCGTGAGTGTGCCACCGCCGAAGCCTAAGGCCAAGGCGAGCCCGAAGGAGGCCGCAGAGCCGGTCTCCCCACACCCGAAAGCGGCCAGCTCGGGAGGCAAGCTCGGCATCTCCGCTCCACCGATCGAGTCGGACTCAGAGTTCTAATGCTCCTGGGCACGACTGCTGTGAAAAATCCGCCCATCGACAACGGTTGCAATCGTGAGCCGCCGCTGCGACCAGCCGTATATTCATGCGCAAAATCATTCGCGCATGAAGTTGCGCATGATTTTGTAGTTCTCCCCCGCCTCTCCCCGCTTTCCTCGCTACTGCCTTTCCCTCCTGCTCCTCTCGTCATGGCCCTGGGGTCCTTCCGCGGACCGGGGGTCGCGTCGATCTATCCACGAGCCCCCTATCAGAGGCAACCCAGCATAAGTGTTAACTCAATCGGGATTCAGATCCTCGGGACCCCTGCCGCACGCGTCGCTCCAAACGCGGCGCGAGTCTGGCAGCAGCAGCAACGGCAACATAGGCAACATGACAGCGACGACGACGACGACGGTTACGACGGATACAACGGTTATGACGAGCAGCAGGGGGGACATGGATGTGGCAGGGGGTCAGGGCGTCGAGAGCGCTTGGCGACTACCCGAATCACTTGGCACCCCTCGCTTGCCTGAGCCTCCGCCTGACCACGTGGACCCATCTCCGCCCAGGGGCAATTTGCACGAGGGAAAGATATAGCGGAGGGGGCAGGCTTCAAATAAATAATCTCCAGGAAACCGCGGATGGGGACACGATCAACGAGCTCGCGCTGGACAAGCTCTTCCGCGCCATCTACGCCAACCCCGATTTCGAGAAGGCCATGGCAACCAAGGGCCACGCCAACCTGGCGAGCACCATGGGCCCCCTGATGGCTGACATCAGCGATGACGGCCACCTGTGCAGGCCCTCGGCGTGGGGGATCCCAGTCGAGGATGCGGCAAAGCCTGGCCAGGTTAAGAACGAGAAAGCTGGTCGAAATTTGGGAACGGTCGATGAAGAATTCTCATTCTGGGAGGCAGTAAAAGGTGCGAACTTCGATGTCCCAACGGACTGCCGCTTGTCACCAGTTGCCGCCAGGTGGCAGCGAGCGCTTGCTGCGGACGAGACGCTGAAAAAAGATTACAACTCGATAACAAGAGAGAAAAAAGCCAGAAGAAAAAAGATTTTCGATCCGACTGGGCCCGCAAGAAGTGGGCGGTCGCTAAGGACAGCAGGGTTCAGACATCGCGAGTAGTCGCCGTCGTCGTCGTAGTCGTCTTCGTCGTCGGCAGTCGCCGCCGCTGCGGCGGCGGCGGCCGCCGCCGTCGTCGCCGCCGTCGTCGTCGTCGTCGTCGTCGTCGTCGTCGTCGTCGTCGTCGGGGGTGGCATTGTCGGTCGTAAGCGGTGTCATCGTCGTCGGTAAAACGTATTTTCGGTATAAGTAGTGTTGTCGTGCAGTAGTCAGTCTGAATCGACGGCGTCGGTCGTCGTGGTCGTGGCCGTGGTCGCGGTCGTCGTCGTCAGCGGCGGCGTCGTCGGCCGTCGCTGTCGTCGCAGTCGTCGAGCGAGGGCAAACGTTCTTCCGCCGATCCCTGAGGAGAGCGCTGAGCACACGCGGACCGAGGGGAAGAAGGAGTGGACCAACGGGACTTACCTCCCGATCGGGGGGATCGCCCACCTGGAGGGCGGCGGCGTCCTGGGCTGGCGCCAGGCCGTCGTCGTCGTCGTCGCCTCCCTCTTTCTCTGCCTCGCCTCCTCCTCCTCCCGCTCCCTCTCCATTATTCGTCTCTCCGCCTCCCTTGAGCGCGGTCGCCTCAGCAGGCAGCGAAGCTGTTTTCAAAATCTATGCAGATGGGGCCGCCGTGGATCATGTACGACCCGCTCGCGGAGGCGTTGAGGGGATTATATGTTACGATGGCCGCGCACCTAGTGTTCCAAAGCGTCCGCCCGACCGCCTCAGCGGTCGCCCAGGATACCGCGATGAGGGTGGTCGAGGCGGCGGGGAAGAGTGTGACGAGGAGGGCCGAGGGATGTGGAGGAGGGGGATAGGCTGACTGTTCCGATTCGAGCCGATAACGGTCGATATCGAGTCGGCTGCATTTAATGTCGATCCAGCCCCGTGTCGACGCGCCGAGGGCTTCTCGAAGTACTTCACGGAGGCGTGGACCCTGCACGCGAAGTGGCTCGACGACGAGACCACCAGCAAGGTGTTCGAGAGGAGGGAAGGATGATGATGAGGAGGATGAGGAGGAAGGATGAAAGGGGAAGGTAGTGATGAGGATGATGATGCTGATGATGATGATGAGGATGAGGACGACGAGGAGGGCGAGGGCGACAAATACGAGGAAGGGGGAAACGGTGGGAGATGGATGGAAGGGGGGATGGAGTGGAAAGGAAAGGAAGGATATGACAGGAATTGCACGAGGAGGGCATTGAAGCACGATGAGGCTGAGCCGAAATGACGTGACGACGTTGGGGCGGAGGACGTGGGTGGTGCATCACGGTCGGCCCTGAGAGGTTGAGAAGGCCGAGGTTGCTGGAGTCGCGGCGGCGCTCCAGACGGCCGAGCCCGAGCGGACGGGCAAGCGCATCAAGGCTGACACTGCGCCCGAGGAGCTTGCTCCCTCGGTCCTTCTCGTTCTCCCCAGGTGTATTTGTCTCCTCCTCCTCCCCCTCCACCGCCCTCTCCTCCTCTCCCCTCGCTATCCTCGATCCCTGGCCCAAGGTCATGCGCCATTTCATTTGCAAATGAGTTTGCGAATGATTTGGCAACCCATGCTTAACTAAACAGTTAAAAACCAGAGGAGTCGCCCGCGCAGAAGAGGGCCAGCCTCAAGAAGGGGAAGGAGGCCGCCCAGGCCGCCGCCGACGGCGCCAAGACCATCCCGGACGATAAAGAGGTTGTCAAGAAGCTCCTTGCAGATGCCAAGAAGTCGTTCACCCGCTACTCCTTGGTCATCCAGCAGGGGAACCACCTGGTCATGAGCGTCTCCCAGGACGAGTCGTGGGGCCATGCCACGAATGACCCCGAGTTCCTGGAACTGAAGAAGGAGATGACCGACCTCTCATATTTCGTCATGAAGCACCCGCACCTGAACAAGGCTGTGAGCGTCCCCTTCCAGAACATCAAGAAGACCGTTGGCGACGAGAACTACAAGGGGACCTTGGTCGCGCTCAAGGACCTCGCCAGGAAGCTGAGCAGCATCGACGAGCGCCTGCGCATCCTGAGCGGCAGTCACGACCTGCGGATGCAGCGTGCCGCTGCCGCCGCCGCGGGCGAGTAGTTGCCCGCCATTGTTGTTGCCGCCTCTCTTGGTGGTCCTGGGGGGTAAAGTGACCTCCTCGAGGGGTGCTCAGCCGTGGGTCGAGCGCCGACGGGCGCTGCGATCATGCGCAGGGTTTGGCGATGCACGACCTGCACGTGCGCAGGAGGGTTCAGAGGGGGCTCGAGTTCGGAAACTGCGGGTGGGCCCGGTTTGAGGGCTCCGCGTCCACGAAAACCAGGCCTGGGGACCGAAACAATGCGCATGAAAATGCGTATGAAACCGATGCGCATGAGAATGCGTATGAAACACTGAATGTGAGACATGTATCACAGATAATGCGCATGAAACGGTTTCATGTGCACGGGGGGAATGCGCATGATAATGCGTATGAAAATGAGATGGATTGAACAGGCCGCGGGGGGCCGGGTGGGCGAGCTTTTTTGGAGTTTGGATAGCAGGGGGCAACTATCGCGCCAGCCAGGTCGTGCTCGAATGTTTTTTGTGCTCGGGGGTAGCTCTGTTTTGCCACGATCAAGGGGCCCGACAGCGACGTTGACTGAATGCAGTTGAACTCGTGCACGCAGCCCCCCCCCGCTCACATCCCATCACACTTACTCGTTGCAAGTTTCACATCGTCGCAACTCAAAGCTCTAGCTCCAGCGTGATACGAGGTGTATTCTTGGATTTCATGTGCAATTTCATGCGCACATGATTTTGCGAATGATCTGGTGCGGAATCAGGTACCGACGTAATGTGCAACGTGCGCGCATAATAGAGGTGCATATGAATACACGCGCTTGCATGCATGAGCGCGTGCACTGCCTGCATCCGCACACGATTTACACAAACTCTCGCCCGTGTAGTATATGACTCCTTCGCTTGCTGGCTCACTCTCTCTCTCTCTCTCTCTCTCTCTCTCTCTCTCTCTCTCTCTCTCACTCTCTCTATCGCTCCCTCTCTATCGCTCCCTCTCTCTCGACCTTTCTCTCGAGCAGTACACGAGTGATGCGTGAGTAGTATTTCGGGCCCGCTCAAATAGAGCCCGATGCTGCGCCTCACCTCGCGTCCGCATGCCGAGCGGTACGACTTTTCGGCACCGTGGTCACATCAATGGCACCGATCCTGGTGCTTATTGTGCGCTGGTGCGACGTTTGCTCAACCAGCTATGCGATGCCGTGCGTGGTGGCTCACGGTGGCGTTCGCACTGTACCGAAGCGACTGCACTGCTTGAAAACAACGCAGTTGGCGAAGCAACTACGTGTCTCAGCGAGACATGTTGGCGTTACTGGGGGCAGACAGAGCTCGGCGAGAGACTCGATCGGCGGCGGGCGCCCTCAAGCTCGGAGTTAATGGTTCGAGGCCGTCCGCCGCGACGCCCCTCCCGGTTTGCGATCGGCCGCTGGCGGGGCAAGGAGTGTCGGCGGCGGCGCGGCTGAGGATCGCGGATCGTGCATGGAGTGCGTGAGCGCGTGCTGCACGTCGCGCGCGCAATCCTGTTTGGCAGACAATTATATATGTGTATACATATATATATATATATATATATATATATATATATATGCTCGGTGCGTACTTACATACGTACATACATATGTAACTATGTGTGTAAGTCTACATGTATGTGTTTGGTGACACATTTTCTTGCAAACCGTGCAACGACGCAGTGCGTGCGTCCATCTTCAATGCTCTACGTGGCGCCAGCTGTGCTGGCTCTGTTGCGCGGTGCCGTCGCGGGCTCCGCTGCTGGCCCCGCCATGGCCGATCGGTCTCGGACGCCAGGGCCCAGACACTGGCAACGCACCTCGCAGAGTGAGCGCGACGCGGGGTCGCAACTCCTCACACACTTGCTTCGCCTCTATGCAAGTTGCAGATTACCGGCGAAAGATTTTTGCAGTTTATGCTACTTCGCGCGGGAAGCCCGCGTACCAGGGGGCGCGTTCCATACATACGCCGCGTCGCCCTCGCAAAAATCTGAAGGCAATTACCAAAAACATTTAGACACTGTATTGCCGTGCTTGGACGATGACTTCGTCGACGTGATAGCACCTGTGACCGATAGGCAGTACGTGCGTGAACAACGCACTTTCCCGATGAGACTCGCGTGGAGCTCGTTGGAAACTGAGTTGGCTAACAACCCGTCTATATCTAGGAGGCTCCAGAGCCGAGGGGCTTCAGACGACGTTCTCAGCGTGCCAGCTTACCAGGAGCACCCGTCCGTGGTAGAAGCACTTGCAAACGACAGCCCTCTACCGCTACCACTGGCGTTTTATTTGGACGCCGTCCAGTACCAGGCGCAGGCCGCTGGGCGGAGCGATAATGTGCTTGGCTTTTGGATCATTAATCTGTTAACAGGCCGTCGTCATTTCATGTCGGCGATAAAAAGGTCTGGACTTCTGCAACTGCGGTTGCCGTGGCAATTGCTCCTTGTACCCATTATTCAGCAATCTGCGGTGGCAACTAAGAGCCATGCAGGACGGACGAGTACCTGGCTTCCTGGACGGTGGGGAGGCAATGCCAGACGAGCTTGGCCCTGGCAAGCAGTTGCCGTTTAAAGCAGTATTGGTGTATATCAAGGGGGATTGGGGAGAGCACAACCACTCCTTGGGTCTGGCAGGTTGGGCATCTAAGTGGAACCCTTGTCAATTCTGCATGGCCACTATGGAGGAACGGGACAACTGCATCGGGCACCTGTCGCATCAGCATCCTCCTTGGGCTTTGCGGGAGCACGCGCACTACGACCAGGCGTGTCGAGCTTGCGAGGTGGAGGTGCGTCTTGAGACACACTCCCACAGGACAGACCTGCTTCGGTCTTTGAGATGGCTGAAACCACCGAAGAAGATTGGAGGTAGGCTGATCGTACACGACACCAACGTCAACGGCGTGGCCTTGATTGCGGGCAATCGAGTCGCCCCGTCGGCATCGCTGATGGACATTGCCGACATCGAAAAATGGTGCCCCCGAATACTGTTACTCTATGGCGTGCTCGATGTGATACCTCGGAACAACCGAAGGTCATGGACCCCTCGAACTTCAGGAATCCGATCTTCGACGTTCAGCTGCATACGTCGCCAGCCAATTCGTTGGCCATCGACGTGCTGCACACGCTTTTCCTCGGCCCCGCCATGAGGTGGTGTAGCGCTGCCCTCTGGCGCATACGCTTGCACAACGTTTGGACAGTTCCAGGTGCGTTGGACCAGGCGCTGACGGTGTGCATGCAGCTCCTGAAGAACGAACTGGATCGCTGGCAGGATGACCCCGAGAACCACGTTCCTCCAGAACGCCGCATGGGGGCTCTATCATTGAAAATGCTGGGCAAACGCTACGGGTACAACTTTCAGGATGCAAGTTTTTTTTTTTTTCTGATTGAGCGCCATGCGCTCAATCTCTCTTTTGCACTTTGTTTCTATGCGTGTTCAGATGTATAGTGTGTACATGTGTGAGAGTGTGTGTGTGTGTGCGTGCGTGTGTATAATTGTATGCACGCACATCCACGCTCTGCGCAACTATCCAGTTGGTGGGGAGAGGATGAGGAAGAGGTGGCGGAGGAGGATGGGGAAGAAGGATGAGGACGAGGAAGAAGGGCAGAAATGAGGACGGAAGAG
>CAUYUJ010001359.1:208880-237840 GCA_963575745.1 Prorocentrum cordatum
CTTATTGATCTGCAGTCGTATTTCGTTGATCCCAAGAATTTGGCTGCACCGGCGCAACCATGGCTAGATCTTGTTTCTGGTTTCGCTACACGTTGATTGCAGTTCTTGCTGGTCTACCCGCGGCTGTCGATCATCGGCAGCCCCACCCACTGGCTTTTCAATGGGCGACGTCGACTGCAATTCAATTGGATGAAGCTGGGGCCCCATCGTGCTGCCGATCAGGGCACGGCTTGCTCATGCTGGAAGCTGCAACCGCCCGCTTGGTGAACGACCTACCTCGTGTCCCACGAACTATAGCATGTGCTGAGTTGTTCTCGGGCCAGGCGGGCATCACCAGGGACATAATTAACTATCTTGACCTTGCAGCCTACGCCGCAGACAAAGTGCATCAACCCTGGATGGATGCAACAACCATGGTTGGGACGCTTTACTGTTTATATCTCGCCGCTTGCATCGTGCCCACTGGACTTTTGTGGATGTCGCCAGAATGTTCAACTTGGATAGATATGTGCAGGCATCATACGCGCCGCAGCCGGGATGACCCCTGGGGGGACGACACCCGCACGGACGTCGAGGACGCCAACTACTCGGCAACTCTCGTGTCGCCTGGGGGGCAGCAAGTTAGCTGATCCAACTCGTGTGGTTAACCAACTGGGCCAGGTTTCATTCGCAAAATCATTTGCAAATGAAATTGCGAATGATTCTCGGTGCACCGTCTGGGCGGGGGGCTCAGGCAGGGGGGGGCTAGCTCGGAATGCGACTGAGAGCAAGCGGGTGGGCTTCGAGAAACAACAGTTATGTAAACGTGGCCGACGGGGTCGAATGGGCGAGCTCTCCCATGCCATAACTCAGCTAACCGCCCCCCTCCGCCCCAGAAGTGTTGATATCTCAACGCCACTCGCGCGGCGTAAACTTAATCCACTCCGATCCTCATCCCCCCTTTCCCCCCCCTCACCCTCCTCCTCTACGTGCTCCTTCCCCTCCTCCTCCTCATCTTCCTCGTCCTCCCCCATCATCCTCATTCCTCCTCCTCCTCCTCCTCCTCTTCATCATCGCCCTCCTCGTTCTCGTTGTCATTGTATCCGCCCTCATTCCTGGTTTGTTTGTTTATGAAGTGGCCCCCAGGTCGTTTCTCATGGTGTTCGCCAAGACCAGGCGCGTGCACTGGGTCGTCGAGCAGCCGCTCAACAGCCTGTTCTTTCATATCGTCTACGTGACTGATTCTATCTTCAAGTGCGAAGCCAAGCGCACGATCACCAATTTAGGTGGATTTGGCGCGGACACGCTGAAACCTTTGGAGATATGGGGGACACTGCAACATATGGATCATCTTGTTCGGTGCCGCCCGTCATCATACAAAAGGCTCGGCAAAGACAAGGGTGCACTTACTTTTAGGACCAAGAAACGCCCTGGCTCGGCCCGACGCAGCGGCTGGGGAACTGATAAGGAATGGGTCACAGGGGGTAAATCGCAGAAGCCCTCGCAAGCATACCCAGGTGAGTTCACTAGGGCGGCCGCCGGCATTGCATGGGGCAGCATGGCCCAAGCCGCACGAGATGCAGCCTGCGTCTGAAAGAGCATGAGCGCGCATATAAACACACGGATGTGCACGCGCATATGTGGATGTGTACATCCAAATATGCGCATACACGCATGCACACATATCACACACATGGTCGACATGGCACGGCAATACATGAGCTTGAACACAAGTGTGACTGGACGCAGAGCTGCAGATCGTTGGCTAGGCAATGAATTGTAAGTAATGCATGTTTTGATGCTTGCATCTGGGCCGACTCCGCCCAGTTTCACCGCCTTCCCCTTCCTCTTTCCCCCTCCTCCTCCACCGCCTCCTCCTCGTCCTCCTCCTCCTCCTCCTGCGCCTCATCCTCATTATCCTCATCCTCCTCGTCCACCTCCTCCTCATCACAACCCTCTTCTCGATCCTCTCTGTGCAATGCCCCGTGCTCCCGCGGCTGGCTGGTGGCCTCGGACTGGACCTCGCACGTGGAGTCGCGGTTGGTGACGCTCGGGGCCGACCCCCCCCCCTCCTCCCCTCCCTCGGCGGCGCTGTTCGACGCGAGTCATAAGCGCCCCTTCCTCAGCGAATTCATTCGCAAAATCACGCGCGCATGATTTTGCGAATGATTATGTGGCGCAGGGGGAGGGGCGTGTAAGATGAGCATCGGATAGCGCAGGGGACGAGCAGAAAGATAGATGAGACGACGCGGGACAGGAGTGTGAAATCGGGGCGCACGCTTGCACGTTAACAACTCAATGTTCCCGCATTCGTTGCGACAATCTTACACGGCTGTCTTTTCACGGAATGCCAACGGGGAGAAACCGCGCAACGCAACGCCACGTGCGTGCACGATGATTGTGAAAAAACACATTTCTCCTTCTCCCCATTCTTCCCCCTCTCCCCTCTTCCCTGCTCCCCCGTGGCACGCGGCCCCATGGCCCCGTCGGCCCGTGGCTCTCAGCCCCGCTGGCCCGTCGTGGCCCGCGCCCCTGCCCGAAACAATCGCGCTCGCTAGTGGCATTGCGGATGCGTTGCTGAGTGTTGCTGCGGGGCCCACGCCGCACATGGCTATATGCCTGTTAACGGACGCAATTGCTGGCAAACGTGTGAAGCAACAAGTCGGTGTATAAGGCCGACGAGACTGTGAGGCTTAGGTCTGCAGTGCAGATTCGCGCGATCATGATATGTTGTGGACTGCTATCCTTGCCAATAAACCATATCTGCATCGAAAGTTCCACGGTTCAGAAGATGCGTGCACGTTTCGCTCGAGACATCCTCTGAAAATGCTAACTGACGGTGAACATGTTCATTGTTAGGAATCAGTGGTAACACTAATTACATGATATCAAGATAACGGGATCTACTATATATCTTGTTCATGAAGAGGGATCTGATGATGAAGCCAAAAACTGTAGATCCCCAAAGGGGATCTGCAGATCCTCAGGGCCCAGGGAGCCCGGTCCGGTCGATTTGGAAGGGAGGGGGGGAGGGCAAATCCCCCGATTCCCCCGATTCCCCCGGGGGGGTCATCCGCTCCCGAAAATCCTGCAAGGATTCCTCCGGTGGCCTCGAAATGGCCCCGGGACGCCAAACGAGCGCTCCAAGACGCCCAAGGTGGCCCAAAAACGGGCTACGAGGCCCCACGAGGCCCCAAGAGGCCTCCAAGATGCGTCCCAAGAGGGTCCCTAGACGCAGAAAATTGCCCATTCCTTCCGTTAAATGAACATTTTTCACAAACTCGCCTTCTGGGTTTTCCGATGCTCCTAGACGGCCCAAGAGGCCCCCAAGACCGCCCCAAGACGGCCCAAAAAACCTCCAAGAGGGCCCCAAAATAGCCCAAGAGGGCCCCAAGACGGGCCAACAGGCGTCCAAGACGGCCCAAGAAGGCTCCGAAAATGGCCCCAAGAGCGCTCCAGGAGCGCTCCGAGTGGCCTCCAAGAGAGCTCAATATGGTCCCAGACGGTCCAGGAGCGATCAAAGACATCGAAGACGGCCTCCAGACGGCCCAAGATGCCCCCAAGAGGCCCCAAGAGGCATCCAAGATGCGCCCCAAGAGGGCCTCTAGACGCAAAAGTTGGCCCGTTCCCTTCGTAAAACGTGTATGTTTCACAAATTCGCCTTTTGGGCTTTCCGACGCTCCTGGACGGCCCAAGAGGCCCCCAACACCGCACCAAGACGGTCCAAGAAGCGTCCAAGAGGGCCCCAAGACAACCCAAGAAGGCGCCAAAACGGCTCAATAGGCGCCGAAAACGGCCCAAGAGAGCCCCGAAGACGGCCCCAAGAGCGTTCCAGGAGCGCTCCAAGTGGCTTCGCAGAACGCTCAACACGGTCCCACACGGTCCAAGAGCGATCGAAGACCCCCGAGATGGTCTCCAGCTGGCCCAAGACGCCCCCAAGGGGCCTCCAAGATGCGTCCCAAGAGGGTCCCTGGACGCAACAAATTGTTCCTTTCCTTCGTAAAACGTATAGAGTTCACAAACTCGCCTTCTGGGTTTTCCGACGCTCCAAGGCGGCCCAAGAGGCCCCGAAGACCGCCCCAAGACGGCCCAAGACGCCCCCAAGACGGCCCCACGACGGCCCAAAATGGCCCCAAGACGGCGCAAGACGGCCCAAGGAGGCTCCAAGACGGCACCAAGAGGGGCCCAAGAGGGCAACCAAAAATTCTAAGATCTAGCTTTCCGCCCCCACGAGCCCCAGGGGGCCCCAAGAGTGCCCCAAGAGGCCGCCAGAGGGCCGCCAAGACGCCCCAAGGAGCCCCCAAGAGGCCCCCAGGAGGCCTCCAAAAGACCCCCAGACGCTTCCGCATTACGAGCCGTCAAGCCAACTGCAATGCACTCCGCGCATGCAGCCTTACTCTTCCTCGCCACGTGCTCACAATCTTGCTCGGCGCTAATGTGCTGCTGCTACGCGAACTGTTTCGTGCGCGCTGCGAACGTCAACAGCCTCTTCGCCCGTTTCGACAAATCTGCCACATCTTTCGCGGTGGTGCTTCGCTGATCACAGCTTCTGCACGCTACTCTTGCTCCTTTCGTCTTCCGGTGCTCCTCCACTTGGTTGAGGGTCGAAAGGCCGACCTCCCAGAAGGACACCCCGCACCCGGGTGCACAGCACGCAAGGCGCTCGCAAAACACGCCCCAGAACACCGGCATCACGCAAACATGTGGACCCCCTACTTATCTGCCACCACCCGCGCGCGACACCGCACCCTCACACAAGACGCCGCTGGCCAGAAACTCCTGGCCTCGCAACAGTCACAGAAGGGGTCGGCGGATGTGGCGTAAGCCTGTAGAATCGGTCCCTGGACCCCTCCAGGTTTTGCAGCTTTTCGCTCCGAATCCGGTTTCCCCTTGTCCAGGGCCCGAGAGGGGAGCGCTTTTTCATTCGGCGGTTTGGCATTGGGCGGAAAGGGGGGGGGAGGGGGGGTCTGGCTCAAGACCTCTGCGTAGTGCGACTGTTTGCAAGAGTGCTGCCTCTGGGGGAGACTCGTGGCTCCACCCGCTCGATACAGGCACCCCCAACACAGCCAAGATCTACTCCATGGAGGGGGAAGAGGGAGGGTTTGAGGTCAGACTGATCCGCAAAACAATGAATAAAACAATGATCACAAACAGTCTCAGGAGTCCGAAAGAGGCAATCAAAACTTCGCGAACCTAGAACACTCTGGAATGGATTATATATCCTCGTCCTAGCCCCGTCCGATTGCATCCGAAGCGAGGGGGAAACGAGGAGGAACAAGGGGAGGACCTCGAAGGAGCAGCCGCCCGGATCTATGTCCATCGCCTCGATCAGCGGCGTGAAGACCTCGTTGGGAAGGCAGGCCAGGAGGTTGATGCCGAAGTAGCCGCGGAGGTAGTGCCTTGCGATTCTGGAGGGCGCCACAATCTCGACGTTGTCCTTCCCGCGGTAGGTGAGGACGAAATTCAGGAATAGGTCGATCCAGAAAAATATAGTAATGAATACATCAAAACTTTCTTCGCGAGTTGACCTTGCGGATAACTCACAATCACCAGGAGCATGAAGTCTGAACTCGATGAATGTTATCTTATACGGGAAAACGATACCGATGTAGAGCAGCTGAAGCAATAGAACGCATTCCCACACCTTCCGAAACCAGTTGGACTCTGTCATGATGAGCGGGCTGATGAAGGCGAGTCGATCAAACTGTTCTTGCTCCTCCGAATCGATTTGCGAGATCTGATTTGGCATGCCTGGCATGGCTGTGACATCGCGAATGTCGATGTCGCCACCTTCGAGAGCCCGAACGCCTGCAACATTGATTGGAAACCTTCTAGGGTAAAACCGTCTGCTCAGAACGTTACCCGAGGCCGCATGATATGAGCAAATCTGACGGACGAATGCGACGCAACGTGTGAAAAAATTACAGCAGATTCGTGCCGTGACGACCTCTAGGCTGGTGTCTGACACCGCGTGGATCACCAAACCTTGAGAGATTGGGGACATTACAGAAAAATATGTGCTTTTGTGAAGAATGTGGGGGCGCCCGCAATACCTCCCGAATAACCCGTGCACTCCGTGGCGACACGCGGCAGAAACCGACAACAGGCGTTATTTACAACAGCATCCCATAAAGTAAGCAAAGACCGGCGAGATCTTTCGGAAATGATCAGACCGACATCGGCCGTTTCTGGGCCACCCGCCGCGTTTCGGCGGCGACGACAGGGGCGAACAGCCCCAGGGGCGGGCACTACACGCATTCGCCCGGGAGCCTCGCCGAAGACATGGATCGTCGGCACCCCTGGATGCACGTGTTGCTCCCCCCTGGGCTAGTCGCCCCTGTCGTCGCCTCCAAGTGTTCAGTCTGGAACGCCCGTGGCGGGTCCACCCGCGCGTCGACGCGGCACGAACGTACTGTGCACGATCCTCTGGATTTCTGCTCTTAAGTCGGGCCTGTCCTCCTACAGGGGGATTTTGCACGACAAATGAAAGATACTCAACAAATACCCCCAAATGGTACAAAAAAACTCAAATCATCCCATTACTATGTTTTACTATTGTGGAATGTTCCTCCCGTAGAGGGCCATGCCCGACTCAATTCCGCTCTTGCGGGAGCTTGGGCTCTCGGCGCCTGCAGCGGCGCCGTGCTCGTCCTCTTCGAGGCCCTCCGGATGAGGAGGAGGAGGAGGAGGAGGAGGAGGAGGAGGAGGAGGGAGGAGGAGAAGGAGGAGGATGGAGGAGGAGGAGGGAGGAGGAGAAGGAGGAGGATGAAGGAGGAGGAGGAGGATCGAACCACATCGCCAATGCTTCGCCGATGCACGATGTCGGCGGTGCGTCGAGCGCCGTTGGCGCGGAGACGATCGGGCTCCACCTCGAAGCGCAACGCCGATGCCTTGGCGATGCGCCGCGCCGCGATCCACCGGCTCCGTCTTGTCGGGCGCGGCCTGGCCGACCCCTAGCAAACCACTCCCTCTGCGACGTCGTCCTCGCCTTGGGGCGAGGCGAGGGGAACATCACAGAAGGGGATGGCTTGCTGGGGGTCGGTCCGGCCGCCCCTGAATCTACCTCGACCTCATCTGGGAGGCCTGGAGTCCTGGCGGTCCGACTCTTTCTCGAAGACGTAGCTCGCCGCGGTGGTCACGAAAGACTTCCGCTTGCGGGACGTAGACATCGACTTGGTGAGTGCGGACGCATGGCGGTGCGCACCACCGTGGGGGGGGGGGGCATTTCGAGAACGCACCCCTGAGATCCTGCCTCCACAGGAGCCCTCCGGGAAGCTTCCTATTGGCGGCGCGCAGAGGGGGGCAGGGGGAAGGGAGAAAGCTTCTTAGAAGGACGCTGCTTCTAAGAGGCCTTCCCTCCCCCCCCCACCCCCCTCTGCGCGTGGCCGACCTGAGGCGGGTTCGTGCCCTGACGACCCTGGCGTCGGTTTCTGACACCTCGTGATCAGCTCAGCTTTGGACGGTCGGCGACTTCTCGATCGCCAGATCGCTCCTTGTCGGCCGACTCTGGGCTCCACTGACGGCGTTCAACCTCGAACGCCCGCGGCGGCATCTTTTCGAACTGGAAGGCGGTAGGGACCTTCTGATCACCATCCATGGCCTTCTCAGAGGGGCCCTCAGCCCCCTTGGCCATGCACCCGACCGCAATGGGGGGCGGCGCAGGGCTGGACCTAAACGCTGTGTTGCTGGACTTCGGCCGTGCATTGTTTTTCGTTGTGCGAGGGAGGTGCAGGAAGACAGGCAGGGCAAAACGAACAACATAACTAAACTGGAACGACAAACAACGTTCATGTCCAGCCCTGGGGCGGCGTAGGCATCTCGGCTTTTCCTGCCAAGCCGTGGGTTGACATTATTTGGCCGTGGGAGGGCCCCAGGGAGGTGCGAGGAGGGGAAACTTTGGGGAACAACAGACATGCATAAATTTACACTTTAGGAAGTCCGCGCAGTTTTCTTGGATCTGCGCTGGAGCCCCTTAGCAGCGCATTCAGCGTCGCCCCTGGCGCGCTCCAAGCGCCAGGGAGGGTGTCCAACGCACATGCAAGAAATCTGAACGGACATCCGACAGTTCATGTTCATGCAATGTGCTGCTGTTCGAGAAGATAACAAACCCCTTTTTCTCAGGACCCCGTCTCTCCATGGTCTGGCTCGATGGTGGGGGAGTCCTGCCCCCACCCCAACCCTTTATGCTGCATCTTTGGGGGGCGTCGCCTATCCCATCGCGACAGCTATCAGTGTCGCATCCACATCGGATCCATGTCGAACGCGTCGAATCGGTGTCGAATCTGTGTCGAACCCGCGTGGGACTCACGTCGGAGCACAAGAAAAAATACTGTCATTTACAGGACAGGGAAGGCCCCCTCCCGAAGATGCAGAATAACCAGCCTGGCGCGCGCCGCCCAAATGGGCTGTCCGTGATGATCCCTAGGGAGTTGGTGCTGGACAGGCCGGCCTGTTGGTAGAGGCCGCCTAGAGTGGGTCGGAGTAGATGGGGTCGGAGGATCGCACCGCATCGCCGATACATCGGCGATGCATCGGCGTTGCATCGCAGATGCACCGGCGATGCATCGTCGACGTCGGCGATGCATCGGCGACGTCGACGCAAAGCAAATCGGGCTCCACATCGAGCCGCGTCGGCGATGCATCGGCGACGCGGCGCGATTCTCCGACCACCTCTGCTCCGACCCCATCTAGGTGGCGTAGTTGGGGATGGCCCGCTCGGACGAGAGCGGGGACGGGCAATGGGGGGCTGCAGCGAATCGGCTGCACGCGGCTGGCTCTCTATCGGCGCGCCTAGGCGCCAGAAGCGCGAATGGGTGATACTGTGTTCTCACCACTGCCGGCTAACAGTCGTTACCCCCGGGGGAGAAAAGGTTGTGTAGAGGGAGCCGCGAGATTATACCCTTAGGTATCTGGGCCCTGACCCACGGGGCTTCGCAGAAATGCCACCGGCCAACGTGCAGTGTACAATTTTCTGGCTGGTTCTCCTGGCGACATTCGTTGATCAAATATATACGCTGCGTTTGGGCCACCGTTTGCCACTAAATTACCCCCCGAGGAACAAAAGAGGGTTCTGGCCCCCGGTGACAGTAGCGCTTGGGCAAGGTGGAACACGTCGGGGCGGGGGTGCGCTGCGATCGCCACAATATGTGCGCGAACAACAATATATGTTGGGGGGTCCACGACGTAATTACGATCGTTACCGTTACCTGGGGTGGGGACGGGTTTGGTCTGGGTAATGACCGTTACGCGCCAAATGATGTAAGAACAATAAGAAAAATCCAACAATCTCCATCCAGGAAAATGCGTGGCGGTGAAGCCGTAGCCATCTGCACACAACGATTATTTCATGACCTTGGGGTATGTCAACAAGAAAACACAACAATTTGGCCAAACTCGGGGAATGTACGATGGGGCGGCGCCCATCTTCGATATGGGGTGCGTCCCGATAGCCCCAAAGGGGGGCATCCCAGACTTCTACATGAACGGCCAATCTGTACTCTGGGGCGTACCTTGAGGTTTTGGGGAGAAACATTGCCTGCGATCCCAAACTTGGAATGTCCTGATTTTTCAATGCGTGATCCCAAGAAACCCCGACGCTGTCCCCAAGGGCCGCCCTTCATCCCGAGTCGTTTGGACGCTCCCGGGGCCTGGCGAAGCCCCTGGAGGCCGAAATCGGCCACGAACCTCCCGTCGTGATTACTTCACGACGCGCGCATGTCTGGGATCGTCGCTCCACCTTCCCCAATTCCCCCCCCCCCTCTCTCCCCTCTCGTCCACCCCGAGCCTCGGGAACGCCCGACGACCCCGGCTGGGACATCGGGGCTGCTGGCGCCCGAGGGAGGAAGAACTGCACAAGCAGACACGTCTGGAGCTCCAAAACGCACCTCCTGGATCGACGCCGGGCCCCCCCTCGGCGCCATGGGGCGGCGCCAGAGGCGCCGCCAGGAGGGCCCGGCGCCGATCCAGGGAATCCGCACGGAGCCGATCCGCGCGAAACTCCGAACGCTGATGTCTGTTCTGGCACTGCACATGCCGGGGGACCTGGTCTATCCCGTCGTTCCGCGATCCGCCTCGGATCCGCGTCGCATCCGTGCCGAAACCGTGTCCAGTCCGTGTCGTGCCCGCGACGACCACGCGTCGGATACCAATCAGAAAAGACGGCACTTGACAGAACAGACGAGGTCACCCGAAGACGCAACGAATTTGTTCACGAACGGCGAACATGTCCGTATCCTCATGCGGGGCGAGATCCGGCGGATTCCGAGGCGCGATCCAGCGGACACGCTGCCATACGGACACGTTCCGATCGAGACATCCGCGGACAAAACGCATCTCTCCACGGGGCCGCGGCCACGGAGCCTTGCCCACGAGGCCGCGGATGCGGACTGGAGGCGGCCGGGGGGTCTGAGGACTTTCTAGAACATCTGCCAGAAGTGGAGATGAAGCCACACTGCCGCTCAAACTCTGTGCCTGGACCCCTCCCGGGCTCTTCATCTGGTAAGATGTTCCTATGGTGAGGACATGGGAGAAAAATGAGCAAAGCTTCGCAACTGCGATTCTTTTCGAACGGTTGCACCGCAGGGGGGGCCGCCTGCCGCCCCGTGCCACACGGACGCCCTGCGTGGCACGGCGCACCGCCCGGGAAAGAATCATACAGCTCGTGCCCGCCGGTGCGGAGCGAACCCGCAAGCTTGCCCAGCGGCTGGTGCATGGAAGGTGCTGCACTCGAGCGTTCGCGTGCACGGTGAAGCGTCTCACCCTGGGCTCGTTTCTGACGGCCCGGTGGCCCGAGACGGCACCAGACAACAAAAAAACACAAATCGAATCCAGAACCTCGAATCACACCCCTGTTCCTGCTGGCCAGCACCACTGCTGGGCCACCTCAGACCCCCAGCCGGCTCCAAGAGACGGATCTGCTTTCACCGTCGAACGTAAATTGCGACATGCGAACCCTATCCCCGCCAACCATCGATCAATTCTTCTGATCCGATCAGAGGCGAGGGTCGGGTTCTGACATCGCCACGTGCTCGACGAGTTCCGAACCTTACCCCCGCCGCCCATCGAGTTGCCCGAGTCGTGGATCGGCGAGGGTACGGTTCGGGCTTCGCCGCCAAGGACTGTGCTTGAAGAACCAAGAGATACGGATACCGCTGCTCCCCAAACCTCCCCCGGGGTGCGTTCTGACCAAGGTCTCGAGGCGTATCCACCGGTGGCGACGAGGGCCCCCCAAGAAACCCAAAAACGGGGAAATGGTGGAAGGGCAACGGCATGGGTACCTTGTTCCTCCTCCGAATGACTGCTGGTGTTCCTCCCTCGAAGCACGGCCTGCCGCGGCGAAAAGGCCGCGGCGGGCGCCCCCCCTTCCGCGCGGGCAGCAAGCCGCGGGGCGCGGCGCCCGGAACCCGCCCTCGCCAGCGCAGCCTCGGAGAGCCGACGAGCTCCGCGCGCGCGGGGGGGGCGCGAAATTTCGCTCTGCCCCTCTGCCTCGCTGCGCTCTCCCGCTCGCCGCGGGGGGCCAGGATCGGAATCGCAGCGCGCTTTTGGCGTGGCAACGCATGGGGGCAACTCAACAGCAAATGCTGGGAGGTCTTCGTCGGAAGGATGAAGGGAAATTAGAAAAAACGTGGGGGGGGCTACCGCGCCAGAGTTGGCCGCGGATTGATCGGGATTAACAGGATTTGGCCGGGCCAGGCTGGATCTTGTCGGATTTAACGGCATTCTGGGCCACGGTAAAATCACACTTTGCCCTCCCAGTAATTGCATCTGAGCCGCAACGTTTTGTCGGTTGATGCACACCACTGTAGCTCCTGTCGCCGCTCGATGATGTTCCACTTGCTTCTGCTTCAAATGTTTCGTGTCCGAGAACGCGCCTTTGCACGCCGCGCACGTCAGCGGCTTCGCGTCCGCCGCTGCTTTCCGCTTGCGATTCTCTGCATCCGCCTTCTCGTTCCGCCCACCCTTCTCGTTGCGGGCGCACGCCCTGCAAAGCCTCTCCCCCGCATCTTTCGAGCCGCACTGGTTCGGGGGATAAAGTCGGGCCATGACGCCCCCAAGACGTCCAAGATTGCCTTGAAAAAAACAAGGGGTCGGCGGCGTGGCGCAAGCCTAAAGAATCACATTTTGCCCTCCCAGGAATTGCATCTGAGCCGCAACGTTTTGTCGGTTCCTGCGAATCGACGCTAGTCGACGCAAGTCAGCAAAAAGTGCAGTAGAAATCGTGAGATGCAGTAGCGGTGGTAAATCATAAATGTGGGAGACATCTTCCAGGAAGTGGACTTTCTTCCGATGCGATAGCGGATCGAAATCTGCGCTCGCGATCCAAACACCTAGAGCGCTGGCCGCTTGAACAACGAACGGCGGCGCGGACGCTCGCTACGCTCGCTCACATGTTACCAAGCCCTCTGACCTACGTTCAAAATCTCGAGGGGGGCGAGACGAACGGTGGCGAGCGTCTAACTACATTTTGCCAAACAGAGCTGCAAATCGCACGTAGCCTTAGGAAGACCAATTCAACTCCTCACTGCCTTGAAGAAGTAGGGCTCGCGCGTGACATGCGTACGGGCCACGGCAAGCCGTGCCCGACTCGTCCAAGTTCGGGCGTTGGTAGAACTGGGTTTGGTGGAACCTGGTTTCGTGATCTGTACCAAGGGCGCCCCCCCGTCCCATTCCACTGACCGGAACTGCCGTCACCCGAAAAAAAACACACAAACTATGGCAAACCTGGTTTAGTGATTCTGGCCAATTCAAAGGCCCCGGGGCCCTACCATTAACCCGGTCCACTTACCCGGGGCCCAGGCCATGCCCGACAAGTGCCAAAATCGAGTCCGCGAAGTTAATGAGAAGCAGACTGGAAATTGCGTGTGCCCACGCATAAAACGAAAAAATCAGCGTGAACCCACGCGACCAAATGCAGGCACAGAACACGGGAGACAGAACCATGGCGGCAAAGCAAGACTCATTCACTTCAGCGTGCCCCCCGCAAAAAAATCCAAAATCCGCCGGTTCATTGAATGCCGGGCTCAGCCTTTGCTGCCTGGGTCCTGTAGGGCGCGCAAGTCATCAGCTCGCACCCGATAGATTGCGTACCAGCCACTACATGTAACAGCATATCGCGGTCTATACTGCCTTCGGCATGTCGATCAGCAATCACGCACCGCGTGTCACGCCATTGCACGCTGTGCACGGCGGCCCTATCCATCATCTGCCTGACCCAGCGAATGAGGCCAAACGTGCGCGCTCAGCGAGCTTCTTAAGATCCGTGCTAGATAAGGACTCTCATGCGGACTCCGACGGTACTGCGACGCGTTGGCGTTGGCGGCCCCGCCTCGGGTTCGCGCGGGGCGATTGTGGTCGGGCAGCAGTAGCCCATGTATCCCGAGGAGGTCTTTAGACCCAACCCCGAGAAATTGAATTGACAATCTCATCTGTGGTCCCATTGACGGACCAGTGCCCCGCCGACAGAGGGAACCCAATTAAGTAGTTTCCCCCCGCGGCACCCGCCCGCGGTGCTCTCGCGGAAAACCTGGGCTCAGACAGTTGACGCTCAAAAATTCCATCCTGGGAGCTCCATCCTGAGATGCGCCGCTGAAGCTCAAGCCCCGCGCAGGCTCTCAGGAAATCCACCCTCGGCAGCTTCGCCCTCAGAAGCGAACGCGCGAATCGAATGAAGAAAATCCAAGTGCAATCCTCGCGAGAAGATGCTCGCGCATCCTCCCGCGCGCAGGGTCGCCGACGATAGATTATTCAGCTGGGGAAATCATCCCCGAGCGTTTCGCAGCCCGCCCAACAATGGAAGGGGGCAAATCCCACGTCGCCGCGCGTCGACCAGGCGCCAGCAAGAGCACCGCCGGCAACGCTCGGCAGGTGAGTTCGAGCGTGCTCCCGGATCAAGACGAAGCACCTGCCGATTGCAGACCTCATAAGAAGATGCCCCCACATCCCCCCGCGTGCATGGTCGCCCACGATGGATTACTCCACTGGGGGAATACCTCCCGGACACCACCCAGCCCGCCCAACAATGAAGGGCCAATAGTCTCCATCGCGACGAGAAGGTGTCAAGG
Organism: Prorocentrum cordatum; assembly: GCA_963575745.1. Lineage (NCBI taxonomy): Eukaryota > Dinophyceae > Prorocentrales > Prorocentraceae > Prorocentrum > Prorocentrum cordatum. Next base: position 222,920 of record CAUYUJ010001359.1, read on the forward strand.
CCAACGTTATTCGCCGCCGAAACAACAGGGGGGGGATGAATTTTAGATCGCCTGTGGGTCAGCGGGCTGCGGCTAGCGCTTCCGCAGAGTAGCTTGACCCAACCGTCAGTCTATGCGACTTGCAGTAGGCGTCTTTTAGCTGTGCGACAGGTATGCCGTCGCGCGCGTTCCCGCGCCAGAGAAGGCTGGCACCTCTGATGCCGTGACCTCTGGTCTCGTCTTCAGCGTCTCTGGCCGACCGTCGGTAGCCTGAGTCGCTGTGAAGATCGCATTCTCCAGTGGGCTTCATGGCGGCATACTTTTTTCTCTAGGCCGCGCCTGATCGACTTGGGCCGTCGAAGCTGTAAGTTCGTGGGTTCCTGCGCGGGCTGTCGCGAGACGACGTAGACCGCGCGCCAGACTTGGGTAAAAAGGGCATATGCAAATGCCCCGCGGAAGCGAACAAACATGTCTGTTACAATTATTCAACCTCTTTCTAAGCCTCTGCACCCGTGAATTCTGGGTGTTGGATGGGCGGCTGCCGCTTTTCGTGTATCTGATGGCAATGTTGGTGAAAGTGTGCTCATTGAATTTGCGTGCCAAGCGCGTGCTCAACGCATCTCGCGCGACGACCGCTCGTCTCTCCTGCGCCAGCCACATTCATTGCCCAGTCAGCGTTTAGACTGAAGGGGCCCTAGCGGTCCTGACGGGCATAGAAGAGACTGGCGAAAGTAGCCGGCCAACGTCGGCGGGCGGCTCTGAGCGGGCGGCTTTCGGTGGGCGCCCCTTCGTGAGATTGGCGCACGGGGCCAGCCGATTTCGGTGGGCGGCTCTCCGCGGGCGGCTGTCGGTGGGCACCCCTTTCTTTTTTCGTTGCGTTTTCGTTGTTCCTCCATTGTTTCAACTCTCTCTGTCTCTCTTGCTGATGCTGATGTTTTTCTTTCCGGGCCGTTGAGGGGGCGCGTCGCGGCCCTCCTGAGTCGTCGATGGGGCCCTCTCACGCCGTGGAGGGCACCTCCAGAAGCCCGCCTGGATCATCTTGGGCCCTTCGTGCGCCGCCCGCGAAATTGGAGACCCCCCGTGTCATTTTGAGCCGATGGTTGCCTGGAATGGCGACGACGGCGCGCCCCTTCCAACGCGCGCGGGCAAGAGTAAGCCTCTCGGGGCCCTCCCGCGAGACTGCGGCCGGGCAAGGCGTTTCCAAAATTGTCGGGCCATCCGCTGATTGGGGCATTATCTGGCGATGTGTTTGCATCGTCTACGCGTTTGGCGGTCAGTAGCGTCTCCGCTGTTTCGAGCTCGTTGTCGCAGGACGTCGCTCGAAATCCGAAGCCGCGCGCGCTGTTGCGCAACCGCAAGGAGGGAGACGCCCGTCGTCTCTCTGTCTGGCTTGAGGCGCTGAAGGCAATTATTGCCTTCATCGCGCTTCTCGAATCCAGGTAGGGTTCGAACTGCCGAAGCAAGGCCTGGTGGTAGGGTAAAGCACGCAATGCCTTCCCGCTCTCTCATTGCCTCGACAAGCTCGCGGTGCGTGGTGCCCTTTTGAAAGGCCTTGTCAATATTCATTGACGCGATCATACAATCCGCGTGGCAGGCCCCCTCGCTGGCCAGCACGCGCCGGCTCGTTCCTCGCGCCTTTCCTGACAGGGCTCGAGGGCATCCAGATCCATATCCTCGGAGAACTAACAGAAGGCGAATCGACCATTCCCCCATTTTCGCCCTTGACGGAGTCAGCGCGTCGGGGGGACATGGTGTTTGAGGCTTCAGCGAGGGAAACCAAATTAAAACACTTGCTGTCGAACCGAGCCTTTCGTTCCAAAATGCTTTGCCTACTCCAAATCCCGTTTTAATCGATCCCCCCTAAAAACCAGACCCCCCTCCACATGCGACACAATATTATGGGCCCCCCTCTTCGATGGGGCGCCTTAATAAACCGCTTTAGGAAACCCGACCGGGGGGGCGATGAGGTTAATGAAAGATCTGGAGCGCTCGTGCTGGATGAGCGTGGATACAAGCTCTGGTGGGCCAATCGTCTTCTTTCGCCAATGCCGCGCGTTTTGAAGCAGCAAGGGCGTAAATTCGCATGGCGGTGATGCTATCGTCGCACATTGAGATGTGCGGTTGTTCGGCAAGCACAACCTTGACCATGTCAGCCACGACGCAAAGTTCTACGCAGAGGCCGCGGTCGCCACTGTCGATCGTATTGGCATCACCGTAGCGCGGATTAATGAGGGCCAAATGCACATCGTGATTATAATAGCGGGAGCCTCCGCGATGTCGGGTGCCTGGGTCGTCGGTGGCGACGGCAGCCATGACCGACTGGTCTGAGATCAGGATCGTCAATCTGGCGCGCAATGTCTCTAGGGGCGCAATCTCAAAAAACGCGCGTTCTTCGCAAAATCCGCGTGCCAGGCTTCGAGGACATGCGCCCCTAGATCGGCTTCGCATTATTTCTGGAATCGTGGGCGGGCGCCCCGCGGGCGGAGATTGCTCTTCGGCGGGCGTCTCCGCCGGTTGAGCGTCTCTGAAAGAAGCAAGATCGCCCGCGTTCTTCTCGAAATTCCAGAAAGGTCCTCGTCCAAGCCAGCCATCGGCTTGGTTGACTCCAAGCACTGCCGTGCATGCGTAGACCCAATACTAATGCGGATATCGAGAGCATTGCCATTCGACTCGTAATAATGAGACCCTGGCGTTACGTCATTATCGTAGTGGCCCAGAGTGCAACTGTCGGCGTAGGTGACAACTGGCAACGGGTGCATGCCCTTAGCAAGTCGGACTGAAACCACGTTCTCGATCTGAAAACTGGTTCGGATCAGGTACTGATGGGCAAGATGTAGCTTTGGTGAGAGCTTGCTGGCAGCGGTCATGTGCATGCCCCCGTGCTTGGTCGTTTAGTCTCCGAAGGTCCTCGCAGGCCCCCCCCGCAGGCAGGCTCGCACCGGACGCAAGCACAGTGCGAGGCGCTGTTTGTCAGAGCAAAATGGAAATCCAACCTCCCCATTCGTCTTTCGTTGTGGTCGGTCGGTGGTGGTCTACGAGGTCGTCATCACGGTAGAGGACTGCATCCTCCCTGCGGTAGAATACTTGCCCTGGTGGCGACGGCTTAGTGCGCGGTGCTCTCTTCGTTTTGGCAACTGCGCTAGCTTGGATAATGCTTTCTAAGCGAATCTCGCGCATCCACTGTCTCCGTGAAACATCAGACGACTCCGTCTCTTGGTCGTTCGCAAGCGTCGGCGGATCCGGTAGACATGCCGGCTGTCGGCCATATAGAGCTCGGCGCGAATCTATGCCGCTGTAGAAATACGAAGGCGTTCGTCACCAACATAGCTGCATGCAACAGACGGGGGGCGCTTAGTGGTATGCCGTGTTGTTTCAAGCATTCCTCCATCGTGCGCGCGGCGCGTCTGTGGAACTCGCTACTTGACGCATGCTCGCGAAATTTTGGCCACGTGCTTCGATGTCGCGGCAGCGTTACCTGGCTTGCCCCATGCGCGATATTGTCGACAGTAGTCGCGCGCGCCTCTGATAAGGCTGACCCAATCATTGTCAAAGCTAAACGCGGACAGTATCAACCTCATCTTAAGCCCCTTGCCACGATGCCAACGCAAGCCTATCTTTCGGAGCTCCTTCAGGACAACAACTGGTTCAAAACTCCGGAGGTTCTGCAGCCTGACCTGGACATGAGAACGGGTCCAGTCGGGCAAGCTTGGTATGCGCGTTTCCGCGGCAAGGCCAGCCGCGGGCGCTGTCGGCGGCGGTTCCCCGCATTCTATGCGTCCGCGTCGTCCACTGACACACTGACGCGCAAATCATCGCTGGAGCTCCCCATTGCTCCTCCGTCCGCGTGAACCCAGCGTGTAATGTCGTGATTTCCAATGCCACGGGCAACAACGGCACTCGGTGGTGGTCGAGGGCTGATGCATCCCCTATTCCTGATGCATCCCCTATTCGCAGGTGCAGACCGCCTGCCTGGTGGACGCGCCGGCACCCGTGGCGCCTCTGCTGGCGCTGGTGACTCTGGCGCCCCCGCTGGCGGTTGAGGTGGGCAGGTAAGCATTCCGAAGGGAACTGCAAACCTGCATTTACCGAAGAGTTCGCCGGCGTCCTGCCTTGTTCGACCCGCTGTCCTTCTCAGTGCTCCCGCAGTCCCAGCGCGTGAGATCAACGTCGAAACATCGGCAGGTTCGCGGGTCCCGAGCATGCCCCGGTGACTCCGTTCGGATGTTGTCCACGCCCGCTGGGCAACAAAGACCGCCTGGCGGCGGTCGGACGATGGCGCCGGTCGGTGCGCGGGGAATGTCTTCGGCATCCAGATCGAAGCCAGAACTACTTATGACGTAGACAGGGGTGCGTTCTCGCGTGCTAAATGGGTCGACAGGTGATTCAAACAGCTTTTTCGCAATGCGAACAGCATCGATGCACGGCGATTGCGCGGCGTGCGTGAGTTGCTGTGCCGCAGCAAGCTCCCAGCCGCATACCTGCGCATGCTCATGGCGGCCTTTGTGTATCTAATAACACCGTGAAGGGTGTTACGGAGTGAGGATGGTTGCCCATCATGTGGGTCGATTTCCTGATGTAGATTCTATGCGAATCCCGAAACCCCGTAGTGCCCTGATCCATTGCGGTCTTGTCGAAATGGTTTCCTGCAGTGTGCGCCAAATAGGTACTTCATCAGCCCAGGTGCCCGTCGGCTGTCAATCTGGGAATCCGCAGCGGCGCCGCAGATGGCATGCGTGGCGTATCTTCTTCATGGCGATGTAAGATGGCAAGCCAGTCGTGCGGCAGCTAGGCCGTGAGATCACCAAACCTACTTTGCACGCGCGCAGGCAATGTAGCATTATCGGCTGTGCCTTCCTACCGCCAACATTCACGCAGATGCGTGTATCGAGATTGAGATTGCCACCCGACAGTAAGACGACGCTGGATGGCAGTCTGGGCTATGCTTCTCTGTCCGCCACAGAGTTCCAACAAATCGACTCAGGTGCGTAACCATAGCATGATGTTGGAATAAGTGTTAAGGATGTCGGCATGCGTCACCGCAGTCAGCGTCTCTGCAAATATCGCAAGGACGATCGATTCTTCAATGTCGGAATCTGCGTCGGCGTCGATGGAGTACGTCGGTTGCATAGTATGAGCTGCAGCGTAGGCCAGTGAGGCTTTCGCCGCAGTCGTCCTTTCCCATTTCGGCTACCGTAGAAATCTTCTTCGGTTGGATACATGCCTCCTTGTCGGCCTTCTGTTTCTCTCGCTGTTGAATTCGGGCCGCAGTCGGGCGCGCCAGTCCAAGCCGCGGAAATTCAGCGACCGGCGGCAGCCCAAAGAGTGGGGAGGAGAAGAGCAATCACCTTGGATGATGACTGTCTTCGGCGCCCTTGGGAGTTGTACTGCTTCTAGATCATTCCAATAAAGATTGGCACGTCTGTTCATAGTTCCTAGTTGGAAAAAAACAAGCATAAGTCATGACCACCAGGCCGATGCTGGGAGCGCGCGTCTTGATCGGACTTCTGCGTGTCGAGGCCGAACGCGACTCGACGGATTACACAATCACGCTGCGCATTGCGCCACGTTTCGATCAAGACGAGCGCGCACGTTGAACGGAGTTTCCGCTGTGGTCTTGCGGGCGTTACATGTCTCTAGCTCCTCCAGCAGACGTTCAATAAGCGTCGCGGGGCTTTGGTTTTTCCCTATTCGGCGCGTCGTTGGCCACGGCCGTCCCAATTCAATTCCACGAGTGCCCTGGAAGAGCCATAGGGCGACGAAATCTATACATATCCACTGCTCCCTGGCCAGGCCCATCCTCAAGCCCGCAGCGGTGTATACGCCGCGCCCTCCTGGCTTGGCCAGGAGGGCGCATACGCAGCTCCTGGGTTCAAGATGGGCATGGTCAGGGAGCAGTGGATATGTATAGATTTCGTCGCCCGAACCCATCGTCGCGATATGCATATGTAAGCTCTTAGGCTTGGTTGGTAAAAAAACGCACCCGCTCCAAAGTGTGTCCATCCGCCTCACCCGTGCATGCATGCACCAATCGGCTGGAATGGAGCCCCATAGTGAAGCTTAGCTTCCAGCTGACATAAGTAATGACAGACTGCGAAACGCTGACGAGAACATAACCTCAGCATGTGTGTTACTCGGCAGAATTGGGAAGAAGCGATGCAAATATCCTCCATGATAAGACAGCGAGCGTTGATATTCTAGCCTGTCCCCAGGCTGCGGATCCGCACTCGCCCACTTGTTGAACAAGCTGAAGGCCGGCTCACCTCGTTCTATCACGACATGGCGGGCAGCCGCGAAGATAGACGCCTGGTCTATGTCGGTTTCCTCCGCGACCTAGTCGGACTCCGTCATGAGATACGTACAATGTATTTCCATGACGCATGGCTGCTGTCTGATTCCGTGTTTGCACTGGCCACGCTGTTTGGGTCCCAAACACTCGCGTCTCCGCGAGCACTGTCATTGGCGCCCATCGCGAAGTGGGGTAACGGCTGCCGAGCATGCGCTGCCGCATCCACTCGGGCACGCACGTCCTCCGTGAAACTGATCAACTCCTTGCGGCCACGATCGGCGAGAGGGTCGACGCGACGGGTCTGTATCGCATGATGACAGCTGTCTTTTTCACGCAGTCTTTGATGTCGGGGATCCTCTGACCCGGGTCAATCCAGACCCAGGTCAGCGGGAAACCAAAAACTGCAATGCAAGGAAAAAACTGCAACGCAAGTCTTCGCAAACCCGGGTCAGCCAATACGCGCGGCCGCCCCGCGGCCACGAGCGGCTCCCTAACCCGGGTCAGCCAGAGGGGATCTTCGCAGGATCCTGCAGGATCTGGCGCCCTTGCTGACCCCCGTTTGCACTGACCCCCGTCTCTTAGGCTCCGATGATGGCCACATTGAGCTTCGCGCCGGGTCGTTGAGCCAAATCGCGCTGTAAGATGCCAGTAGACGATCCAGCTGCTCCTGGCTGCATGAACCTGTTGATGCGCGTCTGCGTCTCCGCGTTGGCGGATGCGTCGCGGCTCGCTGGCTCGGACTGCTTTGCCGCATCAGCGAAGTTGCGCGCAACCTCGGTCATCGTACGCTGCGCGATCCTGGCTCCGTCAGCTTCATTGAGAATGCTGACAGGTGGTCTCGCGTGTGAAGGCCTTGATAGTCGGGGGACTCCGCGCCGAGAAATTCGGGGCACGGGATGGCGAGGCGCCCGCTGATATACCTTCTCCAAGCAGAGAATCCTGGCCCGGTGGCCCACCTGTCCCATGTAATGGGCCTTCCAATGGAAAATGATCCTCAGGGTCGTGTCGTGCTGGTTGGGCTCTAGCGCGGGCGTCGGCGTCTCGGCGCGTCGGTTGGTTTGCGAGTCCAATTGCGATAGGGCAAGTTGCTGCGCATCGCGTAGCCGGCGCTGCAGGTCGACAGTCTGCGTCTGCAGCGACAGGATCTCGACGGCCCGATTTGGCTCTGCGCCCTCACCTCTATGGCCAGCATCGGGGGGCGATGCCACTATGATGCGAAGACCGCGGCACTCTGCGCAAGGGGCCTCGATGGGAGCTCCCCTCCGCTGATTGAACACATGAGCGCGGTTCACACTATCTCAGCAGGCACCGTGATATTGATGGCAACGCTGAAGGCGCCACCGCGTGTCGCGCGGCTGGAACGCCTGCGTGCGTATCGAGCACTATATGAACTCGATGTCCGAAATTACTGGCGCCGGGGTATTCGGCCTGCGGGGCCCCACTTTACCGCCGCGCCATGCTTGGCGGCGCCCTTCTGGTTGTCCTGGACGTCGGTCACCCGAGACCAACCATGAAAGACATCGTAGCTTTTGGTCTCGTTGGGGAGCTCCTTGTCGAATTGGTCTTCGCCGTTGTAATTCGAGAAATCGACGGCGCGGGGCCCGCGAGAACCGCGCGCTGATGGCGATCACCTCAGGAGCGCTGGGGAGGCGCCATCGACTCTACTCTGTGGCGGCCCATCCGCAGCCATCCTCAAATGCGGCGCCCCGCGGAGATGATTGCGCGAGCGCTGGTGTTTCCGCTCGCCTGCGCCACTGGCCAGTCTGGCACGCTGGATCTCGCCTGCGGCCGCGCGGGAGCGATCAGCGTTGACTGAGGCCCCCCATTCCGGATTATCGGCCACTGGCGCGCGATTCCACGGAGCTTTGGGTTTGCTCATCTGGGTCGCCGATTTCCCCGCGACTCAGGTCGCGAGACTCCGCTCCGAGATAAGGCGCGCCCCCGCCCGACGACGGGGCAGCCCCTGCGTCTGGACCCTCGCTCCGAGCAGTTGCCGGTTTCAGGGCAGGTCGCCATTGCCCGCGCAATTCCAGCTGATCCTCTGGTTCCGCGGACCAGGCAGCCTCAGCGCGCTGTGGTACCGGTGTTGACCTGCCTGAAAACTCGGAGGCCGCTGCCGCCACGCCTGGCCCAGGGGGGCGCCCCCGCTTGATCTCGAGAGTTCCCAGGGAGCGACCAGGGGCCCGGTCGCGCCCCCGCAGCGCCCGCGGTAGCCTTCTCGGCAGCGCGCTTCGCGGCGGGCATGAAGACTTCGTCTGAGCGGGTGGTTTACTTATCCTTGGACTCCTTTGGCCCTTCCGCAAGTTGCGTGTCTGATGCGCCTGGATTGGGGATACCAGAAGATGGATTTGGCGAGACACCTGGCGAGCTGGGTCGCGCCCTTGGCGCGCTCGTCGGGGCAGGGGCGCGCGGGCCCAGCTGAACGCGCCTGGCTGGCCTTCCTCGTGGACAAGCCTGGGGGCTCCGAGAATGCGGCAGCTGCGGGCTCAGCGCGCTTCTGGAACACCCTTCAGGCGCAGCGGCTCAGCATCAGCGTCTCCGGGAGCATCGAAGTCTCCGCGATCGCCCCCGTCGCCCCGGTGCCAGAAACCACAGGACAGCGCGAGCTCATGGTCATATGGGAGGGCGCCCCAGTCGCGGACCACGCCGTCGTGGTCGATGGCATCCTATAGCGCGCATTATCCCGGCGCGTCTCGCGCGCTGCCGTCGCCGCGCCGTGGCGCCCATGGCTCGCGGCCCCGATTGGATACCCTGGGCCGGCGCTCCCGGTGCTCGCAGCACGCGCAGATGCAGTACCTGGCGCGGTGGCCAATGCGGCCCCGCTCGGCGCCTCGCACTTCTGCGCGCTCGGGTTCGGCGACCCCCTGAACCCGAATGATCTTTCCGGAACCGTCGCGCTCGAGGTACCTCTTGGAGCGCGTGCCGCCCAGTGGTCCAGGGCTTCCTGGGGCAGCAGTGGCGGGGGGTAGGCTGGCGGGCCACCCCAATCGCGCGGTGCCCCAACTGGGCCACCCGAGCGAGCGTGCGGGGTACGAAAAGCTATGAATGAACCAACCCTGGAGCGGCCGCATCGAACGTCAACCATATCATATGTTGTCGAATGAAAAGGGTGCTCAAGTGCGCTGCCTTTGCGCGCCCCGCCGCGTCGCGTTGGTCATGGGTGCTATGAGAGCGCCCCCGTGCACATCGATCGCAGTGCCCGCGTTGACCGCCGCAAGCGCGGCCCCTCGTTTCATCTAGCTCGGGTAGTCCTGCATCGCGTGCGCCTTCAGGGGTGGCAGGAATCGTCTCTGCCTCTGAAACGTCGCCGTCGCGCGCACCCCCCGCCCTCGAAGTCGTCGATCGGGAAATCGGTGCCGAGCCTCGTCGGGGCATGGGCCATGGCGTCGCGCACGAACATCATGCGCGCGAGGAACGGTGGCCATTGCGTTCCCGCAGAAAGAAAATCGAGCTCGGGGAAGCCGACGCACTCGACGTCTTCCGCGCTTTCTTGAGCCGTCACAAGAGCAGCAGCATCTCGCAGTCCGCGTCCGTCAAGGACACCATACCAATGGCAAAACCACAACCATGCAACCGTCGGCCACGGCGCCCACCCTTGCTGCGCCCCTTACCCAGTCCGAGAAAAACTCCTGACTACCCCGCGGACCTGTCGGATAGGCCTTCTGATGAACCACTTCCATCGACGCTTTGCACGTTGATTGCCCCAAAATAGCAATTCAGCGGTCTCTGTGTTTCCAAATCTGTTTGGTGCGTCTGTCGTATCAGAGGTTCGACTCCGACCGAAGATGTTGTGTCTGTATCGGTCCCAGAGTCGAAAGGCGAAAATCCGCGGGAGGCTGAGCCCCAACGGGCGGTCTGACTGTCCGGCGCAGTGTAGGAGGCAGGGTTGGCAGGCTGTCCCCAGCCTCGGTGTGGTGATGATGATGACACATGGCCTGTGCCAGTTCCCCGGCCAGCTAGTAAAACTGTGGCTGTTTCTGGGCTGCGTGGGTCGTCACCCCATATGTTGGCTGGCGCGGCCGCGTCTCCGGCGGCGGCGGTCACGCATGTATTGGCATCCCCGCGCCATCCGCCCCCCAGCAAAACATTGCCAATGTTGCCGGGCTCGCGCTCGGCTAAGCGACCAGGGCTGCGCGTGCGGCCCAGCAGCTCATCATGTTGCTGCAGTGTGCGTGGAATTTGGCCGTTCAGTGGTTGAAGTAAAAGAGCACCCCTGCCAAGCCCGAGCCGTACACGCTCAGAAGAGAACTGTAGTGAGTAACTGAAGACTCGGGATGGCAAACCCTACGGAATCGGCTGCAAGACGGGCGACCTCGAATCGAGCGAGGGTTGAATCGTTTCTCTCGCGCTGTTCGGGCCTGAAATTGATAAACGCAGTTCCTGACGTGAGTTGGCGTTCATCGTCTAGGTTCCCGAATATGGCGCTGAGGAGAAGCATAATGTATGTCACAGGGTCCGTGTGGACCCCTTGTATAGTCAAGCCGCAGCTGATGATCGGCGGGGGGGTCGCATCGCGATACGGACAGCTACCCCACCTACGCCACGCTGCAGGTACGCAGACTGTTGTTGTGGGGTCATGCGGGCACTGGTGACATTAACCCACGCATGACCTGTTCGAGTGAACTCGAAGATCGATGCGTTTCCCGCGGGGTCCCTGAGAGAAAACCTGGTGGTATTGTCGCCTCCGTCGTTGTGGCTACCACGGCGCATGCAACCAATAGCGCAACTGATGCATAGCCACATGGAATCATGTACACCAAATTGTTGGTAATGTTTCAACGTTTGGTTGTAGTTGGCGTTGGGGATCGTATTTGGTGTATCTGTCGGCGTGAGTCGACGCAACGGCTGTGGAGACACGTCCCCGTGCTGATCTAGGGATGACGGCGAAGCGTTCCTGCGCAACGTCGATATAATAGCTTGTTCCCAAGCGCATCATGTGTCGGAGTGCAGTGGCGTAGAAGCCGTGGCGTATACGCTGCTAGTTTTGGTCATGCGGTTGTCGCACATGGGGAAATACCGTTCCCACTATTGGCGCTTCCGTATGCCAGCCAATAATTACGCTGTGGCATCGCAGTGGTATTGGCGGCATACCATGCCGTGCCGAAGGGGTAAGAATGCGATTGACAGAGCTGACCACACGCGAGCGGGGCCAGCTCCGCTACCAAGCCAACACTGAACTTAACATCGTGGGATGTAGAAACGGTTATACATGATATATGCAGGAGTAAAACTCGCTCCGATGCAGTAGCGGATCGATAGCTGCGATTACGATCGGGGCAAATAGAGCACCAGTCGCTTGCACAATAAACGGCGGCGCGGACGTTCGTTTACTCGCTTACATGTTATCCAGCCCTCCGACCTTCGTTCAGAATCAATCGACGCTAACCGGCGCTGAATCGACGGTAGCCGACGCTTGCCGATGCCAAATCGGCGCTGGTTCATCGACTCCCAGACGCTGGTCGACGCCAATCGACGCCGCAGACGGAATTAAAACGGGAGACCGAACTCCCACGACTTGCTTCCGAACGCTCCTGGAGCAGGACAAGCATGTTGTATTCCAGATGCGTCAGGGACTTTCACGAATATCCAGCGGCCCTCGTTTCTGCAGCCACTGCGTCGGGGAGACGCAAGATTCGGGTTCGGGGGACTCGGGTTAACCTGACGGGACCGTCAAGAAAACGACGAGAACCAGTCTGAACGTTGACGCGCGCTCCCGCTGCAAAGCACCCCACGAAAACCGAGCCGTCAAAAGTCGGAACAGGTCCGCCCAAAAGCGTCGGCGAACCCGCGTTCTGGCGAACTCGAATATCAAGAGGCATCCGAGATGGGGTCCGAATATGTGGGGTCGAAGGATCGCGCCGCATCGCCAATACATCGCCGAAATATCGGCGATGCATCGGCGGCGTCGGCGATGCATCGGCGACGTCCGCGCGGAGAAGATTGGGCTCCTCATCAAGCCGCATCGGCGATGCATCGGCGATGCGGCGCGATCCTCCGACCCCCATCTACACTCGGACCCCATCTAGGAGGCCTAGAAACTTACGTTTCCCCGACTGTGGAGCAGCAAGAAACCCAGGAAATCCGGGAAATCCTGGATGAGCATCGTCTAACCGACCCCTGTCCCCCCCCGGCGCGGCCTGGGCCCCACTGGCCGACTCGCCCCCCGAGATGGGGACTGAGGCTGCTCCCTTCGGGCTCCGAGGGGTACATCCCAAACTGGCGTGGTGAGATGGTGGGGCTCGGGATGGGGATGGGGACCAGTCAAGCGATCCTGAGAACTCCAGGCACATCCTTCGGAGGGCACCAACTATACACCAACACCGATCCTGGCCCAGGATCACCCTGGGCCCAGGATCGGTGTATATGCCTTCTTGCCCAAGGCAGGAGGGTGTATACACCGATCCTGGGCCCAGGGTGATCCTGGGCCAGGATCGGTGTTGGTGTATAGTTGGTGCCTTCCTAATCCTGGAAATCCTGGAGCGCATCGTTCTCATGGCCCTCTGCTCCTCCGGGGGAGGGCGCCAGCACCAGTGCCTGCGCCCGGCCCACAGAGCCCCCAAGAGGCTATTGGGGGGGCGCGGAGTGGGGGGGGGAGGCGATAGGGTTAGGTCGGGCATGTCCTCCAGCAGGCGGATTTTGGAAGAAACATGAAAAATGAGGGCAAATATTTTAGAAAAGCCAGAAATAAGTATAAAAAGAAACGGACAGGCCCGACTTAACGATGGGGGCCCTTTTCGGGCCCTAGAATGAGCGAGCAATGGCTATGTACATGTACGCCCTCCGCGGTCTTGCGTGCACGAACCTCCGCGTTCAAGCGCCTTCCAGCGGAAGCTGGCCGCGTACGTGTACATGTGTTGTTGGCCTCTGAGACAGGCCCCGCCTTGCTCTCCTAAAAGGACCCCTTTAGGGGCCCTGCAGGGCCCCGTTCTGCAGCCCTCGCTGCCCCCCGTGCTTCTCCCCCCCTTACGCGTCCTCCGGAAGCATAGGCAAACCCGAGTTCCGGCGAACTCGAGTCTTGCGTTTCCCCGGCAAGCATCGCTGGAGGGCCCCAGTAGATCAGGGGTTGCTAGACAGGTACCCCTGGCCAAACATGCCCCCAACTCTTCGCTCCAATTTGGAGCCCCTGGGGCCTCGTGAGGGGTGCTCTGGAGGCCGGGGGGGTATCTTTGGCAATTCTGGGGGCACCTTGGGCCAGGGGCACTTCTAGCAGCACCCCGTTGAACCCCAAGAAGCAAGGGCTCAAGAGACGGGGGTCAATGCCATCGGGGGTCAGCCAAGGCGCCGGATCTTGCAGGATCCTTCAGAACCACGGGTGTATTGACCCGGGCTTCGGTGCAAAATGTTGCAGAATCACGCCAAATCTTGCAAGATCCTGCAGGGCCTGACTGACCCGGGTCAGTCGACTTACGTCGGGCATGTCGCCCTACAGGCGGATTTTGGACGAAAGCCAGAATAGTCCAAAAATTACCAAACATTGTCAAACAAATACTTTAGGCGGGGCGAACAGGGCCATCCAGAAGGTGGGCCGTCGAAAGGGTGCATGGAACGGCTTTCGGGGAGGCGTTCCAAGATTTCTGGAACGCCTTTCCGCCCAGCGTTCGGAGCAGTTCGGTCGCCTCGGCCCACGGCCCGCTACCGCGTCGACATGGAGACACCTCGAAGCGGGATCAGGCCGCACGAGTGAAGCCAAATTGTCTGCGAGGGGCAGCCTTGGAACTGCTGTTCTGCCACCCTCTCTCCTTCTCGTCCTGTGTGTGCCCGTCGACCGCCGCGCCCTTTCTATGGCGCCGAAGTGGCCACTTCGCCTGCTCTGCCCCGTGCACGCTCCCGTGCTGGCCCTCCCCCTGCCTCCGCCCACCGCGCAGCCCCTTGCCCCCTCCGCCGCCACCTCCCCTTTTCTCCCTTCACTCCCCTTTTCGCCCCGCGTCGTCGTCGTCGTCGTCGTCGTCGTCGTCGCCCCGCGTCCCACACCAGTGTCGTTCAGCGCCTCACTGATGCTAGTCCGCAACTTACATCTGCCAACCGCGCCCATTTTCTCTCGCACTCTGCCTCCCTCATCCCTCCCCCCCCCCTCCCCCTCCCTTCCCCCAGCTCCCCTGTCCTATTTCGCCTTCCCCCGTCCCCCTTCCCCTTCCCTCCCTCCATTTGCCCCTTTCTTCCAACCTCGTGCTCTCCCGCCCCCACCCCTCCCCATTCCCTCCGCCGCCAGCCCTTCCCGAACGCTGTTCCGGGAAGGCGCGCAGCCCTTCCCGAACGCTGTTCCGCGGAGGCCGAATGCAGGCCCCAAGTGGGCCATCCGTCCGGCTGATGCTCCGAGGCCCCAAGTGGGCCATCCACCCGGCTCCTGGAGGCCGCCCCCCCCGAGGCCCCAAGTGGGCCATCCATCCGGCTCATGCACGCCCCCGACCCTCGCACGCCCTGCGCGCAACCCCCTCGCCGCCCCCAGGCCCCAAGTGGGCCATCCACCCGGCTCATGGAACATCACACCGGGGCACCCAGTACCCCTGCACTGGTCCTGGGCCCCAAGTGGGCCATCCGTCCGGCTGATGCTCCGAGGCCCCAAGTGGGCCATCCACCCGGCTCATGGAACCCCTTCCCAGAGCTCCCTCGGAAAGTTCCGCGCCTCGGGGGAAGGGTACTCGCGCGCCTGGCCGCC
>CAUYUJ010001359.1:237940-247940 GCA_963575745.1 Prorocentrum cordatum
GTGTGTGTGTGTGTGTGTGTGTGTGTGTGTGTGTGTGTGTGTGTGTGTGTGTGTGTGTGTGTGTGTGTGTGTGTGTGTGTGTGTGTGCGCGTCTGTGTGTGTGTGCGTGTGCGCAGCATGAATATGGGCAGCCACTTGGGGGCTCATGACCTCGGCACTGTATCCGACACTTTTCATACAGC
This sequence comes from Prorocentrum cordatum, assembly GCA_963575745.1. NCBI lineage: Eukaryota > Dinophyceae > Prorocentrales > Prorocentraceae > Prorocentrum > Prorocentrum cordatum. Next base: position 238,123 of record CAUYUJ010001359.1, read on the forward strand.
GATGAACCCTCTCTTTCTAGTCGGCTTTCTCCTGCGGTCCTGCCAAGCGGTCAATCTTCGCCGCAGCGCCCGGTCTGATCGCGTCTTGGGGCATGCCGAGAAGCGAGCGGATCACGAGTCGGGAGCATGCGTGACAGCGACCGCCGGGGAGTGGTGCCACGCCGCAGTGACCTGGGCCAACGAGGGCGGCGCCAAGGAGCACCCGGACTGGTTCCCCGGCGACGTCAGTGAGTACAGTCTGCAGGACTTCCAGTCGCTCCTGCATCAGTTCGGCGAGGCCAGCTGCTCGCGGCCGTGCGCTGGGGACTCGGCGGGGCAGCGGACGCTGGGGCTCATACAGAGCCAGAGCTCCACCAGGAAGGTCCAGGTCAACCAGACCTACGGCCTCAGTCAGGATCCGCAGATGCCATCTATACACCGCCACCGCGCCCAGCCAGGGCCACCCTGGGCTCCACGATGGTGCATAGACCGTTCTGGCCTCGGCCAGGAGGCGTAGACACCATGCCAGGGCCCAGGATGGCCCTGGCCAGGAAGGGCGGTGGTGCATAGATGCCTTCTGCGTACAGGAGGAGCTCGAGGGGGTGATGGAGAGCAGCTGGGCGCCGAAGACCAGGATCGGGGCGCCGGCCCGCGCGGGCGAGGTCGAGGCCGAGGGCTGCCAGGACCTGCAGCCTGGCAGCGTGTGCTACAACGCCGTGACCTGGCTCCGCACGCAGGGGATCAAGAAGCACCCCGCGTGGTACCCGGAAGTCACCGCCGATTCCATTCAAGAGGCTCAGGCCATTCCGCCTCCCCCCCCGAAGAGGAGACGTGCGGTTTTTGGTTTCGTATCTGTTGTTTGCCGCTTTCCGTCGTGCTGCATGTAGTTGTTGCTGATTCGTCCTTCTCTTCCTCCGCGTCTGTTGCTGGGCTTCTGTGTGCTTTTTGGGGCTCTCTGGGGTCTTCTTGAGGGTCTCTTGGGGGCCTCTTGGGGGCATGTCAGGGGTCTTGGGTTCTATCTTGGTGGGGGAGGGCTCCCAGTGTCCTAGCGAGTTCCCCATATTATTAGGCCTCTCTTGGGCCCTTCTTGAGGCCTCTTGAAAGCATCTTTGTTAGTCTTGGGAGCCTCTTGGGCCGTCTTAGGGCTTTCTTGAGCCGTCTCCAGGCATCTCCGGGACCTCTTGTGGGGGTCTCTTGGGTTGTCTTGGGCAGGTCTGGGAGGCCTCTCGTGCCGTCTTGGAATCTCGGATGTTCGAAAGCCCGAAATGGCAAGAACGTGAACATCATTCAAACATATAGTATGACAACCGATTGTTGTAGCATCGGTTTCGTCTCTTGAGGCCGACTTGGGCGTCTTGGTGCGTCTTGCGCCGCTTTGAGGCCATCTTGGCTGTCCTTGAGGCCTCTCTGCCGTGTGTGCGCCCGTCTGGAGCCGTCGCAGAAGGCATCTTGGGTATCTTGGCGCCCACGGAGGGTGGACTCGGAGGCTCAGAGGGCCCCAGAGGTGTGCCGTCGAGCTCGCCCCCCCCGCCCTAAACTTGCATTTTGGGCCCTAGGGGAAGGGGAAAGGCTCAATGGGGGAGGGCCAAACGTCTCACGCGCCCGCTCGCCCCTGGCAAGCGGGGGCCGCCGGACTCTGCAGGAGGTCCAGGAGCGCCTGCACTCCCTTGGCAGGGGTGACTGCCCGAAGCCCTGCCAGCGAGGTGCGGGGGAGCTTCTGGCAGGGCGGGACCGCGCGGGCTACCAGCGCGTGCAGCTGGCCGATGGCGACAAGGTGCTCGAGGTCACTGTCGAGGGCCGACAGGTGGTGAGCGAGGCCTACAGGATCCCGGAGCCCGCGAGCTGCGCCGACACCGTGGAGGGCGAGTGGTGCCACACGTCCATCCTGTGGCTGAAGAGCACGGGCTTGGCCAAGCATCCGAAATGGCATTCGGGGGGAAACGGACACCGATGCCGCTGCCCTTCCCTCCTTGCCACGGCCGGACTCGCCTGGAACTCCTGGTCAGATCGCTCCTTGGGAGAGCTCAGGGAGAATCGAAAAACAAAGCTTGCGTAAACCTGATTTCTCGAAGGTCGGCGCTGGGCCTCCCTGGCGGCGCCTCTGACGCCGCACATGGCGCGCCCCGCGCGCCAGGGAATGGGGTCCCGCGCTGATCGGAGCGCGGACCTCAGAGAAATGATGTTCATGTTTCTGTTGTTTCTCGATTCTGTCCCCCCCAGGTCAAGGTTCGACCTAAACGGTGTTTTGGCGATTTCGCGGACCGTGTTCGTTTTGGCTGATGTTTTGCAGCGAAGGCGGAGCGAAGACGAAACGAGCGAAAACGAACACAACACGGAAACGGACGACCCTGTCTAGGTCGAGCCCTGCCCTTAGGTACCCCGAGCTCACCCAGAAGTCCAGCATCGCAGACTTCCAGGCCGTGCTGCACAAGCAGCACAAGATGAGCTGCCCACGACCCTGCCGCGGGCAGGAGCGCAACGCCACGGCGGGCTCCCAGGACGAGCAGGGGCCCAGCACCACCACTTATCCCTTCCGGGCCCACACCACGTCCTGCGAGCATGCGGAGGAGGCCTCGCATTGCTACAGGGCGATCACGAAAGTCATGGACTTTGATTTCTGGAGGCACCCCGAGGCGTACCCGGGGCTCACCAATCACTCGAGCCGCGATGATATCCAGGAGCATTTGTACCAGCGTGGGGACAACGTGTGCGGTTGGCCCTGTCCCAGGCAGATCAAGGAGACGCGGCGCGTCCTGAAGAGGGTCTCGGATATGACGCCGGACGAGCTCAGCCGCTTCATGGACAAGAGTTGGGACGGCTACGTCGACTCCGACCAGTACGACGAGTACGAGCCAGTGCAGACAATCGACAAGCGACCTCCAGCAACTGAGGCACCACTTAACGAATACAGGGGTGGGGCCGGGGAGTGCAAGGTTGAGGGGGCCGACTGCGAGGGTCGACGGAGATCGTAGCGCGGGTCGGGGGGGGGGGTGCGAGGGCCTCTGGCGGCTGCAGCATGCGGAGAACCTCGAGGAATTGTGCAATAGAGTGCTCTATCTTCAAGAGGTCCTACAGTCAACCCGCATAATAATTAAGGATGAGCGACTTTCCAAGGTTACCCTTGCATCCTTCCCCTTCGGCCGATGCTCGGCCGCTTTCGCTGGCCGTGCCCCGCCCGCAGATCATCCTGATCGTGCGTCCTTGTCACAAGGGTTGACCGTATGGTGGTCCCAGCGCGGCCCGAGAGAGCTCCAGAGAGGCCCAGCAGCACGGCGCAACAGCAGCCTCAAAGAGCCCCCCCACAAAGCCCCAAGGCGCCCCCGGACGGCTCTTGGGAGGCCCGAAGATGCGCCCCCCCCCCCCCCCCCAAAGAGCTGGTTGAGACGGTCCAGGAGATCCCTAGAGGATACCGAAACGGTTTACGGTCGGACCGAGGTATAGGATCGAGGTCGGTTCGGGGAGGGTATTCTAATGTTCTTTGTGCTTGACATATGTTCTTGCGCATCCTGGGGGAGGGTTCCCTCGATTATCGTATGGTCTGAGGTTCTTTGGCCAGCGGAGGGTCCCATGTTCTTGAAGGATAGGTCCGACCTTGTGAGGCCCCGAGATTGTCCAACAATCTCAAAGAGGCTGTAAGAGAGAGAGAGAGAGAGAGACGAGCGTGCCCGATAGATGCCCAAGCCGCAGTGAGTAGCAGCACACAGCCACAGGCAGCGGCGACCAGCAATACGCTGCAGCGGACAGGAGCAAGCGTCACAAAGCAGCAGCAGGTAGCCGCAATCCTCAACAATCATAATCATAGCAGCAGTAGGCCCGAGAGACAGCTCTTCGCGCTGTGCCCGTAATAGGCATATCAAGTTTGCTTATCGGCCTCCCAGAGCTGTCCAAGATGGCTCAAACGGACTCCACAATCGCGAAGATGACACAACTGCATGCACATGCCCTTTCGGAGCTCTGCGCGGATATCCGAAAGTGCATGTTTGTGCAGTTTTCTCCGTTGCCTCCAATTGCCCAGGACGGGTCAACGATATTCCAAGAGGCCCAACGGGGCCCCTATGAAATTCACGAGATGCCCCAACAGAGGCTCCACAACCCTTTCATATGACCCTGGACAGCCCAAATCATCAATATGGCGTTTGTTGGCTATCTTGGTTCAGCATGGCCTCAGAGAGGCTCCAGTGGGCCCCACAGTGGCCCAAGAGGTCCCAGTAACCACCTGGAGAGGCCCGCAGAACTGCAGGAGGGGCTCCAGAGGAATCCAACACGACCTGAGGACGGCCCAAAAGGCCAAGACCCCTCGAGACGGCTCAGTAAGCCCCCAGGAGGCTCCGAAAAGGCTCCCAGGAAGCCTCTACGAGGCTGGATGAGACGAGCCAGAGCCCCAAAAGAGTCCCTGAGAGGCGCGACCTCGCGCACTCCCTCCCGCCCCCCTGCCCTTCTATTCTAAACCGCGCTACGCGTGGACCCAAAATCGTCCTCCTCGTCCTACTCCTTGGCCTCGTCCTCCTCCTGCCGCTTCTCCCCCTGAGTGTTGCAATTTCGTTTGGGGCAGCTCAGCAATCCTCAGGGGCACCCCCATGAGCTAATTTACCCGCGCGTCTTTCGGTCGCAATTGACCCTGTGATATGCATCAGTCCCACGTGTAGAATTCTAAAACAAATCGACCATGTGTTTTCACGTGCCTGCCCAGTGACATGGCAGGTATTTGACAGCGAGCCCCCGCGACCATTGCACCCCTGCTGACCGTTTCAAGAGCCTCCCAAATTCCCACCCCTAGCCACACCAACCCTCGCGGGTCCGACCTTGTTCCCCCCCCCCCCCCAGCGTCGGATTGCGCGAAGATTTAGAAATCGCATTTGCCTGCTCACAAGCGCCTCCGAGGAGCAGGAGCCTGACGCCAACGAGAGCGCCCCGGAGCAGGAGGAGGAAGAGGTCGCCCACAGGCACTTGGCCATCGTCAAATCGACAAAGTCGCGCTTAGCGGCAGACGGCTTGGCGGACGAGTGCCGCGACACCCGGGTCGGCGAGCTGTGCTACGAAGCAGTGACCTGGGCCCAAGAGGTTGGCATCCACGACCGCCCCAATTGGTACCCCGGCCTTTCCCTGAAGTCTACCTTCATGGATTTCCAGGAGTTCCTCCACAAGACGAAGGGAAGCCTCTGCGAGATGCCCTGCGGCACGTCCAAGGACGCGGCACGCGTGGCGGATGCCGACGCCGCGCGGGCGAGCGACGCTGCAGCGGGCCCCGACGCCGACGCCGACGGAGAGATTGCCGACGCCTATGAGGAGAAGTGGGAGAGCGAGCGGGAGGGCAGGCGCAGGCCGCCGCCGATGGCCCCCGTGCCGGCCCCGGCCGCCGAGGAGGCGGAGGCGGCCGCGGAGGGGGCCGAGTCCACCTCGGAGGTGGCGGCGCCCGAGGAGGCCAACTCCACCGCGGAGGAGCCGGAGTGGCGGCGCGCACCAAGGGGGCCAGGGGGGAGGGGTAATATTTTCTCGCCACTGTAATTATTGTTGTTATCTATCATTGTCGTTTTTTGGGGGGGTTTGTGATTTGTGGATTGTGATTTGTGGTTTGCCATTTGTAGATCTCACTCTCGGTGATGGTGACCATATTCGGGCTTCCCAGGTGGCTGAAAAATGACCACCAACACCAAAATCCAGGATCATTTCCACTGGTGGACACAGCCCCGATGATGATGTTGTTGTTGATGATGATGATGATGATGATGATGATGCTGATGCTGATGCTGATGCTGATGATGATGATGATGATGATGATGATGATGATGATGATGATGATGATGATGATGATGATGATGATGATGATGATGATGATGATGATGATGATGATGATGATGATGGTGCTGGTGATGATGTTCCCCCAGTGAATACAACCCCCTGTCTTGGTGTCGGTGTCCATTTCCAAGCCTTCAACACCCCCCTTCTGCGCGTGGCCGGGAGGAGCGGGCGCCCGTCAGCTCCGAGGCGCGGGCGCCCGAGGAGGTCCCCACCGCGGAGGTGCCGGCGGCGAGCTTCCCCGCGGAGGCGCCGGCGACGGAGGCCAATGCCTCGGGGGAGCTGCCGCAGCCGGCCGACGCGTCGGGAGCCGACGGACTCGCGGCGAACTCCACCGCGGAGGCGCTGGCGACGGAGGCCTAAGTCGGGCCTGTCCCACAACAGGGGAAATCGTCCAAAAAGAGTCGGGGGACGATTTGTCGAAGAATTTGTTAATGTTTGGGCATTGTTTGACTGTGCTTTATTCTTCGCCATAAATCCGCCTGTGGGAGGACATGCCCGACCCAAACGGAGGCCAATGCGTCGGGGGAGCTGCCGCAGCTGGTTGACGCGGCGGGGGCCGACGCGCTCGCGGCGGACGTCGACGAGGAACCGCTGCCGAACCTCGACGAGAGGGGGCAGGAGGCATGAGCGGCGAACACATCCGCATCCGCGCCCTGCGGTCTGGATCCCGGGGCCGCGGGCGCGCGGTCACACGGGTGCGTGTCCGCGCGAGGCATCCGCGGCAGGGACGCGCCGTATCCGCGGGGTCGCGGCCCAGGGACCCGGCCCGCCAGGGCGCGGATGCGGATGTGTCGTGCGCCCACGGAGGAGGCGACGGCGAGCGCTGCGGCCGAGGATCAGGGGAGGAAAAGGTACCGATGCCGCTGCCCTTCCCTCGTTGTCGCCTTCTTGGGCCTCTCCTGGGGGGGCCCTCGTCGCCACGGCTGGATACGCCTCGAAGTCTTGGTCAGCACGCGCCACTGGAGAGGCCCAGGGAGTACCGTTGGCATTGGCAAGAGAGCGTGCGATGTGGCGCCGCCGGCTCGCTCACTGCACACCGAAGAGGCTCTGGCAGAGGGAAGGCGTGCTCAGAAGGGGCCCTCCCGCGGGCATCGCCTCACAGGGACAGCGTACTCTGGGAGACCGCTGTGGCACGCCATCTTTCCAACGCCGACCGTAGCGGTCTCGGTGCCCCTTGGCTCCCTCAGAGGAGGCGCAGGGGGCCGCCGAGGAGGCGCTGCCGAGCGCCAGCGCCGACGCCGAGGAGGGCCCGGCGCCGCAGCCAGAGGCCGCGACCGTGCAGGCCGGCGCGGCCGCGGAGCAGGCCGCGGAGCAGCCGGCGGGCGGCCTCTACGCGGAGGCCAACGCCACCGAGACCCAGAGGCTGAGGTCGGGGGGCGATGCTGGGGGCGGCCAGAGGGGGGTTCGAGGTAGTTCAGAGCCCCGAACACCATCAGGGGTAACTCGGGTCAGGGATCACTCGGGCTCGTTTTTCGGGAATCCGAGCCCGAGTTACCCCGGACCCGAGCTACCCCGGATAACTCGGGCGTCCAGAGCCCCACACCATCAGGGGTAACTCGGGTCAGGGATAACTCGGGTTCGTTTTTCGGGAATCCGAGCCCGAGTTACCCCGGACCCGAGTTACCCCGGATAACTCGGGCGTCCAGAGCCCCACACCATCAGGGGTAACTGGGAATCCAAACCCGAGTTACCCCGGACCCGAGTTACCCCGGATAACTCGGGCGTCCAAGTAGTTCGAGGTGTTCGCGCGCCTTCGTTCTCGGCCGCTTTCCGGCCTCGGGGTGCACTTCACTTCCAGCAGCTGCGCGTCGCCGAGGGCGCTCCGGGGGGTGCCCAGGTCGTACCGAGCGGCTGCCGAAGAGCCGAGCCATGACCCGACAGTCAGGGGGGCGATGCCAAGGGGAGGGGTCGGGCGGGGCCAGGACGAGGAGATAATTCCGATCCAGAGCGTGCCAGAACGCTCTCTCGAGAGCGTCCTGGCTTGCTCCGAGCAGGCCGCGGCGCCCGAGACATCCTCCAGAGAGCCGCCAGATCTCAGAGGTGCTCGATCGATAGTCCTCGCCCTGGCTTCGTCTCGGGGGGGCCGGCTCCGGTGGGGAGGCGTCGGCCCCCGATCGGCCCCGGATCGCCGGCAGGGGCTCGAGAGCCCCACGCCCGCCAGAGGGCAGGGCGTGTGCACCCGCGCCGTGCCTGGCGCCAGGCCGGGCCCGGTCCCAGGATCGGTCAGCGCGCCTTTCAGGAGGGGAAAAAAACACACAGACACAATTCATCGGCGATTCCCAGAACATATGGGACAATATGGGAAGAGGGGGGGGAAGACAAGAACCCAGAAAAGATGGGAAAATATGGGGGATATTTTTATTTGTGTGTACTTATTTGTGTGTCCCAGTTCCCCTTCAGCCTTCCGGGCCAGGCTGGGAGGGGCAGAGCCAAGGCGCCGAAGCAAGGAGCAGTTTGGGATCGGCAGGGGCTCGATGTTCCTTCTAGCACCGAGCGCGCTCCACTCCTCGCAAAGTGCCTGCTCGCAAAGTGCCTGCTCGCAAACGTCGGGAAAAAAACACGTCTTCCTCTATGACATGTACTGTACATCCGCCGCGGCGGATCTGGGCCATTTGCGAGTAGTTACTTTGCGAGTAGTGGAACGCGCTTGTCTATTACAGGCCCTCCCATGGCTGTTCCTCTCGTTCTGCTTGTGCACCTTTTCTGGCGCCGAGAAGGGGCCTCGTTTCTTCCTCCTCCCCCAGAGGGCCTTCTTGCTCTTTCCCCTGAGGCCCCCCCCTCCCCCTATCGCTGTCGCCGTCGCATTCCATGGTTAGGCGACCCTCCTCCTCCTCCTCTGCCAAACTGGATGCAGCGATCCTGGGTATAGGATGGGCCTGGCCAGGATCGGTGCAGGTGGGCAGTTGGCGTCCTCCCGTGAGGGATGAGCACGCGCAGCTTATGGAGGAGCACGCTCGGCTCCAGGAGGAGCACACGCGGCTCAAGGAGGTGCTCGAGGCCAAGCGGCTCAAGGAGGAGCACGAGCGGCTCAAGGAGGAGCACGAGCGGCTCAAGGAGGAGCACGAGCGGCTCAAGGATTCGCAGAAGGCACCCAAAAGCCACCACGCCTGGCCGGGGCCGTGGTGGGCCCTGGGACACCGAGGAGGACAAGGTCCCGATACCGCTGCCCTTGCCTCGTTTCCTCCTTTTGGACCCGTCGACCAAGAGCCAAACGACGCCACCCCACCTGCGACCCGCTGGGTCGCAGGTGGGTCGTAGGTAGGGTGGTGGCAGGTGCTTCGTAGGTGGTCGTAGGTTGGTAAGTGCCGAATCTTTTAACATCGCTGGGTCGTAGGTGGGGCGGTGCCGTTTTTTCATATTGGTGCGTGGGTGGGAGTCAATGCGCTAACTCCGTGAAAGCCCGAGCGAACGAGGGCGCGAGGGGGCCCGAGCCGAAACGAAGGGCGGACGAAGGGACGCAGGGCGAAGCGAGCGAAAGGGCCCGACCATGGTGGTGTCGTTGGTTTTTTGGTCCAGCCCGGGTAGCAGCGGCATCGGTGCCTTTTGCTTCCCCCTTCTCCTGGCTCCTCGGGTATACATGCCGGGGCCCGGGGCTGGCCCTGGCCGGCCGCGGTGGTGGCGCATGGGGTGCCTTCTGCGTGCAAGGCGGAGAGGGCGCAGTCGGACGCCGCAGCGGTGCCGGCGCCAGAGCCAGAGTCCGCCGCTGTGGAGGCTCAGAGGAGGGAAAGGTACCCATACCGCTACCCCGGCCTCGTGTTTCGCCTTTTTGGGCCTCCTGGGAGGCCCTCGCCGCCACCGCCGGGTTCGCCTCGAACTTCTGGTCGGGACGCACCCCAGGAGAGTTCTGGGGAGTAGCGGTATCGGTACGTTTGGGTTTCTCCAGAGGCGGAGGCCGGCACCTCGGACGACCCGCTGCCGGAGATCGACTGGCACGGGCGGGAGGATCTTGGGGGCGACAGGAGGTCTGCACCAGAGCAGCAAGAGATGGCTCCCATCTCCTGAGATGGGGTCCTGAGCTACTCCCCACAGCCTGAGGCAAG
>CAUYUJ010001359.1:250440-268720 GCA_963575745.1 Prorocentrum cordatum
CTATTTCATCATGGAAGGAAGGAACGCGTAGTCATTTTGACGCAGTCCCGCCCAGTCATGATCAGGCCGCTGACTTGCAGATGCACCCATCGTAAGCTTAGACATGCTCAGACCCATGCGCATCGACTCATCCGTACGACTGAGACTCATTCACGCCCCAACTCATTCACAGTTAGATTCGCCCCCTGTCTGTCAATACGCAAGCCCGCTTATGTCAATGCGCGATGCACATAAGGGGAGCTCCACGCATTGAATGACTACTTTCACCGCGCCGAGGACGCCCGAACACCCACCTCCTCCTCCTCCTCGTCCTCGCTACCCAAGTGCCTACCAGAGTCAAACCCGGGGTCGTTACTCAGGTTATGATATGGTATGATGACGATGACTGTACAATGGTGGTGATGATGACGATGGTGATGACGGGGATGACGACGAGGATTGTGCTGCTGAAGATGACGATGACGATGATGATGATGAGGATGATGACGATGATGATGATGATGACGATGCTGATGATGATGATGACGACGGTGATGATGATGCTGGTGTTGATCCTGGTGTTGCTGGCGACGACTATGATGATTCTGATGATTGGGATGATGCTTATTCTGATGACGCTGATGATGGTGATGCTGATGACGATGATGATGGTGATGATGAAGAAGATGATGATACTGATGATGATGACGATGGTGATGATGATGCTGATTATGATGATGATGCTGGTGCTGATGCTGGTGATGATGATGGTGATGATGAGGACTACGATGATGACGGAACACCTATTTAAGTTGTTTCTCGTGCGAGGCGGTGATTTCAGCACCCCCAAGGGGGGGATGCCAGGGGGTATCGCGCTCTTCCGTTCGCGCCGCTTGCGTGCCCAACATCCTGTGCTTCTGGAGCAGATTTTGTGGATGACTCGGGCGAGGCGTTGCGCTGCTTTTCGCACACCGAAGGCGAGGCGTCAAGGAAGTATCTCATCTTCCGTTCGCGCCCAGATCGGGGGGATGCTTCGGGCGGTTTGCCTCTTTGCGTGCCCAACGTCATCACGTCGTTTGCTTTCGGAGCAGAGTTTGCGGATGTCTCGGGCGAGGCGCTGGTTCTCGCACGCCCAAGATGCGGCCGCCAGGTGGTAGCTCACTCCTCAGTTCGCGCCCAGACGTGGGGGCTGTCTCGCGCGGCTTGTCTGGCCGCGTGCCCGACATCTTTCGCTTTCGGAGCAGATGTCGAGGAAGTCTCGGGCGAGGCGCCGTTTGTCGCACCCCAGGGGGGCCAAACAATTGCCAGGATGTTTCGGGCGGTTTGCCGTTTTCGGTGGCCTGACTCGTCTGCGTTCAGAGCAGGGTATGAGGATCTCTCAGGTGAGGCGCTGGTTTCAGCACCGCCAGGGGCTCAGCTTGCGAGGATGTCTCGGGCGGTCTGCATGTGTTGGTGGCCAGACTCGTCTGCGTTCAGAGTAGAGGCAGAGGATGTCTCGAGCGAGTTGCTGGTTTTCAGCACTCTCAAGGGGGAGCCGCTGGGTGGTTCGCACGGGCCCGTTTTCGCTCAGCATGTGGGGATGTCTCCAGCGGATTGCGCGTTTGGGTGCCCAGCATGTTTTGCTTTCAGAGCAAACGGTGAGGATGTCTCGGGCGAGGCGCTGGCTTCAGCACTCCCCAGGGGGAGCCGACAGGGTAGATGTGTACATCTATATATATGTATATATCTATATATATATATATATATATATATGTATATGTAAATATATATATATATAGATTCCCCGTTTGCGGCCAGTGTGGGGATGTCTCAGCCGGTTTGCTTGTTGGTAGTCCAGGCTTATATTTCCCCACATCCTGAGTGGGGTTCTTGTTTTCCCAGAACACCCTCTCCTTCCCACCCACCTCCCGCTCCATCTTCCATACAGCACAATATTATTCCTACCACACACACCATACCATACCATAGTTCCTACCACACATACCATACCATACCATACCATACCATACCATACCACACCATACGTACCATACCGTACCATACCATACCATGGCGTACCATAGCATACCATACCATATCACACCAATGCCACACCGTACCATACCATATCATACCTCCAGTACCATACCATACCATCTCATACCATACCGTACCATACCATACCTACCATACCATTCCATACCACTCCATACCGACAACCATACTACTTACATGGTTTCGTGCCCCTCCCACCCCTCCAGGGAGGCCCCGCCTGAGCGAGGAGGGTATCGGAAAACCATACTATTTACATGGTTTCGTGCCCCTCCCACCCCTCCAGGGAGGCCCCGCCTGAGCGAGGAGGGTATCGGAAAACCATACTATTTACATGGTTTCGTGCCCCTCCCACCCCTGCAGGGAGGCCCAGCCTGAGCGAGGAGGGTATCGGAAAACCATACTATTTACATGGTTTCGTGCCCCTCCCACACCTCCACGGAGGCCCCGCCTGAGCGAGGAGGGTATCCGAAAACCATACTATTTACATGGTTTCGTGCCCCTCCCACCCCTCCAGGGAGGCCCCGCCTGAGCGAGGAGGGTATCGGAAAACCATACTATTTACATGGTTTCGTGCCCCTCCCACCCCTCCAGGGAGGCCCCGCCTGAGCGAGGAGGGTATCGGAATACCATACTATTTACATGGTTTCGTGCCCCTCCCACCCCTCCAGGGAGGCCCCGCCTGAGCGAGGAGGGTATCGGAATACCATACTATTTACATGGTTTCGTGCCCCTCCCACCCCTCCAGGGAGGCCCCGCCTGAGCGAGGAGGGTATCGGAATACCATACTATTTACATGGTTTCGTGCCCCTCCCACCCCTCCAGGGAGGCCCCGCCTGAGCGAGGAGGGTATCGGAAAACCATACTATTTACATGGTTTCGTGCCCCTCCCACCCCTCCAGGGAGGCCCCGCCTGAGCGAGGAGGGTATCGGAAAACCATACTATTTACATGGTTTCGTGCCCCTCCCACCCTTCCAGGGAGGCCCCGCCTGAGCGAGGAGGGTATCCGAAAACCATACTATTTACATGGTTTCGTGCCCCTCCCACACCTCCAGGGAGGCCCCGCCTGAGCGAGGAGGGTATCCGAAAACCATACTATTTACATGGTTTCGTGCCCCTCCCACCTCTCCAGGGAGGCCCCGCCTGAGCGAGGAGGGTATCCGAAAACCATACTATTTACATGGTTTCGTGCCCCTCCCACCCCTGCAGGGAGGCCCCGCCTGAGCGAGGAGGGTATCCGAAAACCATACTATTTACATGGTTTCGTGCCCCATCCCACCTCTCCAGGGAGGCAAAACCATACTATTTACATGGTTTCGTGCCCCTCCCACACCTCCAGGGAGGCCCCGCCTGAGCGAGGAGGGTATCGGAAACCATACTATTTACATGGTTTCGTGCCCCTCCCACCCCTCCAGGGAGGCCCCGCCTGAGCGAGGAGGGTATCGGAATACCATACTATTTACATGGTTTCGTGCCCCTCCCACCCCTCCAGGGAGGCCCCGCCTGAGCGAGGAGGGTATCGGAATACCATACTATTTACATGGTTTCGTGCCCCTCCCACCCTCCAGGGAGGCCCCGCCTGAGCGAGGAGGGTATCGGAAAACCATACTATTTACATGGTTTCGTGCCCCTCCCACCCCTGCAGGGAGGCCCCGCCTGAGCGAGGAGGGTATCGGAAAACCATACTATTTACATGGTTTCGTGCCCCTCCCACCCCTCCAGGGAGGCCCCGCCTGAGCGAGGAGGGTATCGGAAAACCATACTATTTACATGGTTTCGTGCCCCTCCCACCCCTCCAGGGAGGCCCCGCCTGAGCGAGGAGGGTATCGGAAAACCATACTATTTACATGGTTTCGTGCCCCTCCCACACCTCCAGGGAGGCCCCGCCTGAGCGAGGAGGGTATCGGAAAACCATACTATTTACATGGTTTCGTGCCCCTCCCACCCCTCCAGGGAGGCCCCGCCTGAGCGAGGAGGGTATCGGAAAACCATACTATTTACATGGTTTCGTGCCCCTCCCACCCCTCCAGAGAGGCCCCGCCTGAGCGAGGAGGGTATCGGAAAACCATACTCTTTACACGGTTTCGTGCCCCTCCCACCCCTTCAGGGAGGCCCCGCCTGAGCGAGGAAACCACCAACGCCCAGAGGGCTGGTGGGATTGAGAGTCTGTGTGCCGGAGCTCCTTACATGTCTGCAAGGTCGCTGAGCCTAGTGCACACCAAGGGGTCCTCCAGGGCCTCGGCAAACCCTTTCAACATGAGCGGACAGGATGAGGAGGAGGAGGAGGAGGGGGAGGAGGAGAGGAGGAGGAGGAGGAGGAGGAGGAGGAGGAGGAGGAGGAGGAGGAGGAGGAGGAGGAGGAGGAGGAGAAGGGAGGATTGGGACCAGATAGAACCCATGATGCATCAGCGATATACACCCTCCCGTCCCATGTCCCCTCCTCATAAGTTCCTACACGCATCTTTTCCAAACCTCGGACGCGCGCCCAGGAAAGACAGGCGCCCCATGGGCGTGGCATTGGTGAGGAAACTGAAGTTCAATACATCTGGCAGGTTTTTTTGGAATCGCAACTGGGTTTTCATATGTGTTTCAAGAGCTATATCTTAGAATGCTCAGAAACCCAATGGCTTTGAAAAGGATTTCGACATGCGCGCGCGGCGACGCCGCTCCAGAGTGCTCGCGCGATGAGACTGGTGTGACGACCTTTTGCCCACAGCATTCGCAGTCGAAGTCCGAGTAGAGCTCTCAGAGTTGGGAGTCCGCGTGACAGACCAGGCCAATATGGTCGCACTGAGTCCCAAGGACGAGGGGGAGAGGCGGAGAAGGACGGCGTCAGTCGCTTGGCTCTGAACCCTTTGGGGGTTCTGCCAGCAGCATTGGCTCTTCTGGGCTCGTGCTACTCCCCCAGTGGGAGCGCTGAACCCTCCGGGGCCCGTGCTCCCACTCACCTGGCGCTGAACCCTTCGGGGCTCGTGCCAGGTGCCAGTAGCGCTGAACCCTTCGGGGCTCGTGCTCCTGAAACTGGGAGCGCTGAACCCTCCGGGGCTCGTGCTCCCGCTCACCTGGCGCTGAACCCTGCGGGGCTCGTGCCAGGTGCCAGTAGCGCTGAACCCTTTGGGGCTCGTGCTACTGAAACTGGGGGCGTTGAACCCTCCGGGGCTCGTGCTCCCACTCACCTGGCGCTGAACCCTTCGGGGCTCGTGCCAGGTGCCAGTAGCGCTGAACCCTTTGGGGCTCGTGCTACTGAAACTGGGAGCGCTGAACCCTCCGGGGCTCGTGCTCCCAATCACCTGGCGCTGAACCCTGCGGGGCTCGTGCCAGGTGCGCTGCGCGAGGTGAACAACCTGGAGGCCAAGCTGCTGTTGACCACGCTCACGTCCGACGGCGTCGTCGGCTCGTGGCGCCAGGACCCGACCCCTATCGCCTTCAGCAACACCGCGTGCCCTTTCGCGAAGTGCGCCTCCGTGACCTTCGACCCAGACCTGGGCTTCGCTGTCGTGGACGGCTCGACGGTCACCTCCGTCCGCGTCCTCGTCACCTTCCAGGACCCGGATGGGGACGAGGAGACAACGGTGCCCGACACCGCGCAGGGCTTGCGCGTCACGCGGGTGGCCACGTGCGCCCTCGAGCCCGCGGGCCAGGAGGCGCCAGCGAAGTTCCAGTTCACTGCTGGCGGCCTCTCCAGCGCCGTGCAATGGCTGGTCCGCGCCGACGGGACGTTCTTCCTGAGTGTTACAAAACGGAAGAACGACAACACTTTCGTTGTTCAGACACACCACAAGGTGACCCCGCCCGACGCAGCGTTGTGGGCGCAGCTCATGAACAAGACTTTGGCGATCGCGAAGGGCCCGCCGCTTAACTTCGGCCACTCCATCACTCCAATGAAGCGCAAGCGCGCGTTGGACGAGGCCGCTGGCCCCTCCGCGGCTGCGGACATGACAGTCCGCAGCCGCGGGCTGGTCGAGGGGTGAGCTGCGTCCGCCCACCGCTGGTCGCCCCCGCTGCTTCGGTCTGCTGGTGTAGCGGCGCTTGCGTTGCAGCAGGTGGAGGTGACTTGGAATCGTACTACCATCGGTTTTCACTGCAGTGGCTGCGATTAAATACCACTCCGCGTGGGCTTAAGAGAAGCCCACCCCACGCGTCGGCCCGAGTACAGTCAGGCTAGTAGGTTAACGCCGTGTGCACAAAACCATAATGCAGCGACACATTGGTTGGGAGATTGTTGGCGGTCTTTTAAACCGCTCTTGGCCGATCAGCGTCTGCGTTCGAATTGCAGTTACCAGACACCTCGGCAAGTGCTTTCGCCCAGCGAACTCGCGCCGCCCACCCTCTTGTATAACCTCGACTGGACGAGGGAAATGAGACCACTCAGACCAACCTCACGAATCGGACCTCGCGAGGAAAATGAGACCACTCAAACAAACCTCCCGCTGCTGCTCCTGCTGCGGTTCCTGCTGCTGCTCCCCGCCATCATCCATCTTATCCTATTCCTCTTCCTCCTCCTCCTCCTCCTCCTCCTCCTCCCCCTCCTCCTCCTCCTCCTCCTCCTCCTCTTCCTGGAGGGTATCGGAAAACATGCTGTTTACACGGTTTCGTGCCCCCCCCTCCACTCCTCCAGAGAGGCCGCGCTTGAACGGGGAGGGTCGCGGAAAGCATTGCTCTTCGCCAGGCTTCGTAGCCCTCCCCCCTTCCAGCGGGGCGCCGCCAAAGCGAGGGGGGCATCGAGAAAATGGGTCCCACGGAACCGTTAATTTCTTTATGTGGGGAACTCCGTTAACATATTTTTTTGACAGCCCCATGGTTGCCTCGATAGACCAATCGAATCATGCATGTGGGCACCCGAAGGGGGAGCCGCCAGGGAGGGGGGCACCTGCCAGGGAGGGTGGGGGGGGGGGGGGGGGGAGGGAGGATGGAGGAGGAGGAGCAGGAGGAGGAGGAGGGGGTGGAGGATGAGGAGGAGGAGGAAGAGGACGCAGGCGGGGGGGGGGGGGGGGGGGAGGATGGCCGCCAGGAGGAGGAGGAGGAGGAGGAGGAGGAGGAGGAGGAGGAGGAGGAGGAGGAGGAGGAGGAGGAGGAGGAAGGACGGCTTACGACGACGGAGGACGCAGGATGAGAAGGAATGACTTGTATCTTCGCCGCCTTCTGTCCTCTTTCCTCACGCCTGCTCCGTCTCAGGTTATTCGAATTTAGAGCCACCCGCACTCATACTCAGACCACTCGGTCTCGGATACACCTACACTAAGCTCAGTCATACTCAGACGCATGTGCGTATATTCACTCACACTAATAAGACTCACGCCCACTCACTCAGACTCGCTCGCACTCGGGCTCACCCGCACCCAGTCTCTCATACTCAGCCCGCTCATACCCAGACTCTCTCGTACCCAGACGCTGGAATCGGAACGTGCCAGGAGACTGATGCACAGATGGGAATCTTCACGTCGAGTAACTGTTTAGAAACCGCCGACCCTTTCTTTCCTTCTCTCTCCTCCTCTGCCTTAACCAGACTCAATGACATTTAGACTTCACACGACTACTCATTCATCACACGCTTACACTCACTCACACTTAGAGCCACTCACTCACCCTCATTCTCTACTCATACTCACTCATATTCATAATCTATCGCAGTCACGCTCGCAGATCGCGAGGATGCCTCGAGCGAGGTCATTGTTTCAGCACCCAGAGATGGGGTCATTTCACGGGCCCGTTCGCGCCCAGACTGTGGGGACGTCTCAGGCGGTTTGCTCGTTTCGATGCTCAGACTCGTTTGCTTTCAGAGCATATTGTGAGGATGTCTCGAACGAGGCGGTGGTTTCAGCACTCCCAAGGGGGAGCCGCCATGAGCATTTCACGGGCTGGATCGCGGCCAGATTGCGGGGATGCCTCAGGCGGTTTGCTTGTTTCGGTGCTCGGGTTAGTCTGTTCTCAGAGCAGACTGTGAGGATGCCTGGCGCGATGTACTGGCTTTGCAATCCCAAGAAGCCCAGATTGTGGGATGAATCAGGCGGTTTGTGGTGTGGGCACCTCTGCTTTGAGAGCAGAATGCACGGGTGTCTCGAGCGAGGCGCTGGTTTCAGCACCGCGATGGGGCCCAGAGTGCGAGAACCTCTCGAGCGGTTGGCCTGTTCAGTGGCCAAGGCTCTTCTGCTCCCCTTTTGCTCTTACGCGCAGATTGCGACGATGCCTCCCTGCTAGGTTTTTGACAGCAGTCAGGCGAGGATGTTCCCTGCTAGGTTTTTGACTATATTGGATCATGTCTGGATTATTTGTCATGTATTTTGGCTCCAACATTGCCCGACCGAGTGCTAGGGTCAAGGAACAACAACGAACGGCAGGACGCACATCTTTAGAGATGCGCGCGGATTTCCCGGGTCGGCGCCAAACCGCCTTTTTTTGCGTCCCGTGGGCGACGCCGAGCGCTAGGGAGGAGGTGCGGGGAGGGCGCCTGGCGCCGATCCCGAGCAATCAGCGCGGACCTCCCGCACTTCATGCTTTACGCTGTTCGAAAATTCTGATCGAAGAAAGAAAACGGCAGAAGCACGGACTCTCGGCTCCGCCGCCTCCGCCTCCTGTGTCGAGACGGGACGACGGTCCTGTTTCAAGAAGGGACGACGGTAGCAGGGGCGCGAGGAAGGATCGGGGCGTCGTGAGGCAGCAGCTGCCTCTGAAGCCTAGAACGCCACTGTGTTGGGTCCCTTGTCGAAAAAGCTGGTCCGCGCAGAATTTCTGGATCTGCACTGGACCCCGCGCGCCAGGGGCGGCGCCGGAAGCGTCGTCGGGGGGCCCAGTGCCGACCCATGGAATCCGCGCGGATCTCCGAAGGTTTTATGTTCATGCAGATTGGTGCTCCTCTATCTACCTCCTCCTCCTCCTCCTCCTCCTCCTCCTCCTCCCCGCGGGTGGTATCTTGGACGCCTCCCGCCTTCGTCTTATCTTATCTTACCTCCTCCTCCTCCTCCTCCCCCTCTTCTCCATCCTCCCCTCCTCCCCTCCTCCCTCCTCACTCCTCCCTCCTCCCTCCTCCCTCCTCCCTCCTCCCTAGGAGGAGGCGCAGGGGACTGCTCCCGCCGCCATGCAGAACGCCGAAGGCCAGGACAGCACCTCCGACGCCCAGCCCGCCGCGCAGACACTGTCGGATGCCGCAGCCGCCGAGGAGCTGGCGCCGCAGCCGCTGTCGGATGCCGCAGCCGCGGCGGAGCTGGCCGAGCCTGGCACCTCGGAGGTCCTGCTCCCAGAGATCGACATGGGAGGGCAGGAGTCCGAGTCCCCATTCGTGACCCAGACTGGCACCCCTCACACCCGATCATCACGGGGGTGAGGGCAGACTTGCCGAAGGGGCGCCGCGACTGGGGGTGAGATTCTGGGGAGCGGCTCACGCTCGAGGCCGCCGAAGTCTCACCCCCACCCCCAGTCCTGGCACCCAGCCTTCGAAGGATTCCCCCGGGTGCTGACGTCGGGGGTGGGGGGGCCCTTTTGGGTCACCGCCCATCTCTGGAGCTCGTCATGGAGCCGGCGAATCAGACGGTGGCCGCCGCGGAGGAGGTCAACTCCACCGCAGGTGAGCCGCCGGCGCAGCTGGCGGACGCCAGGCAGGACGCCTAAGCTTTGCTCTAGGTGCTGATCCACAGCGAGACGGGAGGCGTGGGAGACGCCGCAGAGAACTGACGTGGCGGGCGGGCCCCGCGCAGGGATAGGTTTCCATGATAGGCGAAACGTAAGACTGCCTGAACCCGGGGTTGCCCACCCGTTTTGACGAGCCCGTTCTGGGTTTTTACGGTCCAGTGTTCGTGGGCTGTTTCCAGCGGGAGCTCACCTCAAGTTTCAGACTGGGTCTCGTCATTTTCCTGACGGTCCCGTGAGGCCAACTCGAGTATCCCGAACCCGAGTCTTACGTCTCCGCGACACGAGCGGCGACTTGCGCTCAATTGAGTGATTGGGGACCTTCGCGTTGAGCGCGAAACTCTTTTGCACAAGTGTCTGCGCGCGCACACGCACACGCACGCATCGGTGCGCGTGCCCAGAAATGTCGGTGTGTCGTGGAATCCGGGCTCCTCGCCCCAGCATTGGTGCCACATTTGCTCACGGGGGGGCGTACATCGTTTCTCGTCCTCCTCCGAGGTGGAGGCGGAGGAGAGGGGGGGACGGGGGAGGATGAGGGAGAGGTTCCAGCAGGAGGCGGGGCACGAACAGGAACAGCACGAGGGATGGCACATTGATGATGATGATGATGATGATGATGATGATGGTGGTGGTGGTGATGATGATGATGATGCTGATGATGATGATGCTGCTGCTGATGATGATGATGATGATGATGATAATAATGATGCTGATGATGCTGATGCTGATGCTCATGCTGATGATCATGATCACGATGATGATGACGAGGATGATGCTGAGGATGATGCTGATGCTGATGCTGATGATAAGGACAATGATGATGCTGATGATGATGACGCTGATATTCATGATAATGATGACGCTGCTGCTCATGATGATGCTGTGGTTGGTGGTGTTGGTGGTGATGATAAGCATAATGACGATTCCGACGACGATGATGCTGCTGCTGCTGAGGATGATGGTGATGATTATGATGATGGCGCTGCTTCTGCTGATGATGATGATGATGATGATGATGATGATGATGGTGGTGGCGCTGACGCTGATGATGATGACGATGATGCTGATGTTGGTGGTGTTGGTGGTGATAATGAGCATGATGACGATTGCCACGACGATGATGCTGCTGAGGATGATGTTGACTGCTGATTAAGATGATGATGCTGACTATGATACTGATGCTGATGATGCTTATTATGATGGTGATGATGCTGATGCTGGTAAGGATAATGATGCTGAATGTGTTGGTGTTGGTGGTGATGATGAGCATGATGACGGTTCCGACGACGATGATGTTGCTGCTGAGGATGATTGCTATGCTTATGCAGATGACGTTGATGATGACTACGATGACTATGATAATGACGATGGTGATGCTACGATGATGACGATGATGATTATGATGATGGCGCTGATGATGATGCTGATGCTGCTGATGTTGATGATGCTGCTGATGGTATTGATGATGATGATGACGCTGATGCTGCTGATGATGATGGTGATGAGGTTGGTGGCGTTTTTGGTGGTGATGATGACGATTACGACGACGATGCTGATGTTGCTGCTGAGGATGCCGATGGTGATGATGATGATGACGGTGATTCTGATCAGGATGCTGATGATGTTGATGATGATGATGGCGCTGTTGATGTGGCTGCTGCTGATGATGATGATGATGGTGACGACGCTGATTCTGCTGATGATGATGGTGGCGATGATGACATTGACGCTGATGGTGGTGGTGGTGATGATGATGCTGATGCTGATTATGATGCTGATGATGCTGGCGACTATGACAATGACGATCAAGATGATGCTGACGATCATGATGATGATGACGATGATGAAGATGACGATGACGACGATGATGATGACGATGATGATGACTGTTATTGTTGTTGTTATTGTTGTTGTTCTTATTACTCAATTGTTGTGAATGCAATATGATAGTGCCTATGCTGATGGTGCTGCTTATGATGGTGATGCTGGTGATGATTCTAATGCTGCTGCTGCTGCTGATGATGATGATGATGATGATGATGCTGGCGACTATGACAATGACGATCAAGATGATGCTGACGATCATGATGATGATGACGATGATGAAGATGACGATGACGACGATGATGATGACGATGATGATGACTGTTATTGTTGTTGTTATTGTTGTTGTTCTTATTACTCAATTGTTGTGAATGCAATATGATAGTGCCTATGCTGATGGTGCTGCTTATGATGGTGATGCTGGTGATGATTCTAATGCTGCTGCTGCTGCTGATGATGATGATGATGATGATGATGATGATGATGATGATGATGATGGTGTTGGTGGTCCTGGAGGTGATGGCGACTATGATCACGATTTTGACGATGATGATTTTGCAACTGCTTTGGATGCTGGTGATTATGATGATGATATTGATGCTGATGATGGCGATGATGATGATGATGATGATGATGATGATGATGATGATGATGATGCTGATAATGATGATGATGATGATGATGATGATCATGATGATGATGAGGCTGATGCTGATGATCATGATGCTGACGACGACGGTGACGATGATGATGATGCTGATGATGATGATGATGATGCTGAGGCTGGTGCTGAAGATGAGTGATGATGATGCTGCTGATGCTGATGCTGATGCTGATGATGATGATGATGATGATGATGATCAGGATGATCAGGATGATCAGGATGATGATGATGATGATGATGGTGATGATGATGATGATGATGATGATGATGATGATGATGATGATGATGATGATGATGATGATGATGATCCTGATGATCCTGATGGTGAGAAGGAGAAGGAGGATGAGGAGGAGGAGGAGGAGGAGGAGGCGCCGAACTCCTTCAGCTCGGGCGCGTCGGCGATGCATGGGGGCAGTTGTCCTGATGTTGGCTGTCAGTTTGTCCGTCGTTGGCGCCTCTGCGGGCGCGCAGCTAGAAGCACATGCTCTGGCCAGCGCGCGCAGCGGCGCCGCTGGGCGGTCCCGGGGCGCCGGCCCCGCTGCCCAGGGCCAGAACGGGCCGCGGTCGGCGGCCGCAGCAGCAGCGGCGGCGGGCAGACGCTGGCGAGGGGCGGCGGCGGGAAGCTCGAAGGCTTCTCGCACAGCCTCGTCACTCCGCCAGCGGTTGTCCTCCAGGGCTGGGCATCGCGGGCAACGACAGGGAGGGATAGGCACAGGGGGGGCTGCGTCGACCCCCACTCGCCCACTGATCCCCGACATGGGCCCGACAGCCCCAACCTGCCCAGGAGCGGGTGGATTCACTATCGGGGGCCTATCGCCGATCTATCGGCGATGTATCGCCGATTCCAGGTCGATGTTTCCCCCCCTGTGCCCATCCCCCCCCATCGTTACCCCTCAAGCAGCAGCATCGAGAACTGGCTGGCTGGCCACCGCGAAGGCCTCCTCCTGGTGTTGCTTAGCTTGTCCAGTCCGTCCTGTTGCTCGGGGGCTGGGCGCAGGTGCATGCCCTTGCACAGCATCAGCTGTGTGCAAGCGGGTCCTGCGCCGCCAGGTGCTCGGCGAGCCCGTCCGCGTACGACCACAATCTCGGTCGGGATCCAGATGTCCCCATCCAGCTCGCTGTTGTCCGTGCCGTCTCGTCTGTCTTGGACAGTACTTCACGTAGTCTCCCCAGTCATCGAACTCTTCTTGCTGCATGTTACCTACCACTGGTCGTAAATGCTGGATCGTAGTGTCGTGGCCAATTGCCGCCGAAGCGGCGTCACAGCCCAGGATGCTCTTCATTACCCTGTTGATGGTGTTGGACTCCTAGGCTGTCCTCTGGGCCCCATATGGGCCCCATTTGCCTCCCCTCGCCGGTGGTGTGCCCAGATAAATAGCTTCTCCGCAGCCTGAGACAAGTCTCATTGCCGAACGAAGCTTCCCGGAAGAGGAGGCGGAGGAGGAGGAGCAAGAGGAGGTCTAGAAGGAAGGAACGAGACGAGGAGGAGGAGGAGGAGGAGGAGGAGGAGGAGGAGGAGGACTCCCCTACGCACTTCCTATATTGCGGTATACCGCTCTACGCATGAATTCCTGCCACTCCTGTAGGACGTGGAATGAGGAGGATGAGGCGGAGGTGCATAGAGGTACAGGGGACTTGAAGAGGTTTCAGTGGGTTCAGGTGGGCTCTTGGCGTTCTGTGCTACTCCCCCCCGCTGCCCAACCATGCCTCCCACCTTCCATCCCTGCTGCTGCGCCTCGTCTCCCTCTGTCCCCCTCCCTCGTTCCTCCTCCCCCCGTCCTTCGTCCCTCCTCCCTGTCCCCTCCTCCCCCCTCCTCCCCCCCGCCCCCTCCTCCCCCCTCCTCCCCCCTCCCTCCCCCTGCCGCCTCCTCCCCCGCTCCCCGAGGGATGCACCCTGGCATCCCTGGACCGGGCCGGGGAGGCTGCGCGGGGCCTTGACTGCACGCGAACAGGCCCCCCCGCTGGCCGCCGCTCTCGTGCCGACCGCCAGCGTGGGGGGAGGGCTGCAGCGCAGGCCTGGGCATGTCATTCCCGCTGGCATCGCTCCTCCGCGCTTCTCTTCTTCCTCCTCGTTTTTTCCTCCTCCGTTCCCCCCCTGTGTGTTTGTTCGTGCCCTCCTTCTCCTCGTTTCCTTCTCCCTTCCGTTCCTCCCTTGCCTATATGCCTCCCCCACCTCCTCATTCCCTAATTGTACTTCGCTAGAGAGAGAGTTCGAGGACCACAGAAGGGTCCCACATGGGGGACGAGCCCGAGTCCGCCTGGTCGAGATCGCCCAGTCTGGCAGCCGTTTCGCCTGAGACTTCCTCACAACTGATTCAGGAGTCGTGCTCTCGCCTCAACGCCGGCCACACCTTTGGTGCGAACGGCCAGGGTTCTTGTTTAACCATGCCCTACGGTGCACATGGCTGTGCTCTTGCCCCCGTCCTGGCTGCATCTTTCCTGGGAGTCCCTGGGAATACTCAGGAATGCACGCTTTCATACTAGCCAACCTCCTACTTCTCGACCCGCCTCTTCACCTTTGCTGCTATTAGGCTGCCTTGCAGCTGTAACTTCCTCCTCTTCCTCGCCGTTGTTTGGTAAGACCGGTGAGATGTTAGTGAGGCCGGCATATGTATAGATTTACATATACATATATCGATACCGTGAGAACATTTGGCGGACAGTAAGGTAGATTGACATATAGTGAAATCGGCGGGTAGGTAGGGGGGTCGGTTGATGGCGATGCCGAGAGATCGATCGGTTGCGAATCCAGTCGGAGACCACTCGCAAACCAACAGCTGCGTTTATCCCGCCCCCTAACCTCCTGCTCACCCCGAGGGTGGTCTATGATGCACGTGCCGCGGGGGTAGCGAGCATGCGTTTGGCACGCGTGTGGTACGAGTGGTCCCTTGTGTAGGCGCGGCGCGGCAGCCGCCTGGCGGGCGGGGAAGGGGCCGTGGGAGCGACGCACAGCGCCGCCGCCTCGGAAGAGGGACGCGGCGACGGCCCCAAGAGGCCGAAGACTGCCAAAACACGTTCGTCACACATTTTCGCGCCACCGAAGACGCCCTGAACACCTCGGACTCGCCGCCGCCGCCGCCGCCGCCGCCGCCCCTCGAAGGCCTGCTCCGAGCGGGCGCCGCCGCGGCCGCCGCCAGGGACTTCCCTTCGCCGCGTCGGGTCGAGGGTGTCGGGTCTGAGGACTTCTCAGTCGGCTCCCCTTAGAGGCGTGAAAATGAGCGCCTCGCTCGAGACATCCTCCAACTCCGCTCCGAAAGCGAAGGATGCTTGGACAGAAAACAGGCAAACCGCTTGAGACATCCCCACAAAACGGCCGCGAACGGGACCGCATCGGGCACGGCAGGTCAGGGGGGGGAGAGGCGAGGTTCGCGGAGGGGGGGGGGAGCACGTGCAGAGCGCGGGGTTCTTGAACGGGTTCGCCGGAGCACGTGCACAGCGAAGATCGGGGCTCGAGCTGAGCGGTGTTTTGGCGACATCGTGGGCCGCTCTCGTTTTGATTTCGTTGCGCAACAAGGGCAGAGCGAAAGCATAACGAAGGAAAACGAAACAACAAGACACAAACGAAACACACCAAGGGAGTCGTGGAAGAGGGCGGAGCTCGAGCCGAGGAGCCACAATCCTGGGCGTTGCCGAAGGCGAAGCAACCGGGGATGCGTCTGGTCGGTCGTCCAGGGGGGGAATCGTGGAAGCCCCCCAAGGAGCCCCAGGAGGCCCCAAGAGGGCTTCAGGACCCCAAGAGGCTCCCAGGAAGACCTCAGGAAGCCCCAAGAGGGCCTGAAGAGGCCTCCTCTTCTTCCTCCTCGTCCTCCTTCTGCTCATCGGTTGAGGTGGTAGCTGCATGAGTGTTACGCTGGGAGTAGAGCTGCACCTATCCCCCAAACGCTCAACGCTGAGTCCTGTCCTATCCTGTCCTTCGTCCCCCTCAGGGGGGTTACGACGCCTGCTGCGTGCGGGTGGTTTCGGCCCCGCCGTCGGGCGCTTTCTTCGATGCACTTGCGCCCGCGGCGCAGGAAGGTGCCGGAGCAAGCAGCTGCATGTATAGCTGACTTGCGAGCGCCCCCTTTCCTGCCCCCCTTTCAGAGGTCGACCTGGACGGCGTTTTGGCGATCTCATGGGCCGTTTTCGTTGCGACTTTGCTCTGCAGGAAGAGGCGGACTGGAGACGGAACGAGGGAACAACCATAACAAAACGAGAACGAAAGACGCTGTTTTGGTCGAGCCCAGTCCCTCTTCTCGTATGCCCCGAGGGGGGGAGGGGAGGGGGGAGCAGGAGGCACGAGGGAGGAGGAATCAGGAGAGGAGGACCAGCGGGTGCGAGCTGTTCCAGCGAGCGGGCACGCCGTTGTCGCAGTCGAGGTGGTCCTGCCCGCCATTTCTGGGTCAATTTTAGTGACATTCTCATCGTGTTGTCACGCCAGGCTTCTCATGCGAGCGTTTCTTTTCAATCTATGCGGATTGTAGGCCCCAATTCCGTTGCAAAGTGTTCTCTGTGTGTGATATGGGCAGGCACCTTGATGGCAGCGAAGGCAGTGAAGGAGGGGGATGGGTACACGAGGAGAGGGAAGATGACGACGGGGGAAGAATAAGGAGGAAGAGGATTCAGAATATTCAGATGGAGGAGGCGGGGGAGGAAGGGGAGACACGAACACCGCCGACACATTCAGGAACATGCGATGGACCGTCATAACATGACGCATATTGGCACCAACACATAGCACAGCGTAGCATATATATATATATATATATATATATATACAAGACTGCAGTGGCGCTTCGCACCATGCACCTTGGTCCTTGAAGTTTGGTATGCAGGCGGAATAGCAGGAAGGTCAAGCCGACAATTTAGCGATAACTCCTGGTTGCCTTTCTGGCATCGTCGCTATAATACTATTATTCGTTATCCTTCCTCCATGCTTCTTTTCCCTTATCTTCGCCGTACCCTGCGCATTCTCCCCATCCTCCTTAGCTCTGTTTTGCGGAGGCTCCTCCTTGGAGAGCCTCTAGGGGCCTCACAAAAGTTGTTTCAGGCTTTCTTAAGGCCTTCTGGAGACCTTCTGGGCGTATTCTGGGGGCCTCGGGGGGCTTCCTCGGGCCACCCTGCCTCCAACCACGGTCTCCCTGAACGACCGAATCACGATTTGGAATTCTTCGGAGGGTGTCTTTGGGCCATCTTGGGCCGCCATGGGGCTCTCTGAGGGCCATCTTGGACCCGTGTTGTGCCGTGTTGGGGCTCTCTTCGACTGCCTGGAAGCCCTTTCGGATGGTTGTGGGGCGATTTTGGAGCCTCCCAGGCGGCTTCGGACGCCCAGAAGACCGCCGTCTTGGAGCGTCGGGAAGCCGAAAAGAGGAGAACCCTAAAATTCACTAAAAATCAACAGAAAATCAATGATTTTTGCCTCGGGGGGCCCTCTTGGGAGTGCTCTTGGAGGCCTTTTTGGGGCCGTCCTGGAGGCCTCTTGGGCCATCTTGAGGTCACGCCGGTCACTCTTGGAGCGCTCTGGTGCTGTCTTGGGGGTCTCTGGGACGTCTCCGATGACCCCCCTGATCGCCCTAGGTGTGCTGGGAAGGCTTGGCAAAACGCCATGTGAGGCCCGGTGGCCGCTTCGAGGCCCGTCTGGAGGGTCCCAAAGCCCCAGATCCCGGGAGTCCGGTTTTGGGGGGGGGATGGGTTTTCCCCCCGCCCGGGCTTATAAACATATAGGAAGAGGAATATGTATACCGTAGTATGGGGCAGTACGCAAATGTAATACATGGCGGCGTGCGAGTTGGTCCAGTTGGCTTACTTTCTTTGTAGGGTTTGTGGGCCCCTCACGTTGACGACGTCTGACGCGGGGCGCCCATTTTGAAAAACACACGTTCCCTCCATCTTGGTGGTACTTTTCGGAAGCTTTCAAGACAACAGTGTTCGGCCCTGAGACGGCGGCCACATTCGGGAACACGCGAACCCTCCATCCTTGTAATGTGGCGCCGACGTCTCTCGAAATGATCATACGTGGCGAGACCGTCTGAGGCGAAAAGCCCGGCCCGCACTGTCGACGCACATGGTGCGCCGAGGAGGAGACGTTATGTTTGGTGGAGAGGAGGAGAGCAGAAGGAGGAGGAGGAGGATGAAGAAGAGAAGGAAGAGGAGGAGGAGGAGGAGGAGGAGGAGGAGGAGGA
>CAUYUJ010001359.1:273820-299917 GCA_963575745.1 Prorocentrum cordatum
CCAGTGGTGACCCTCCCCGGTTTTTTGGAGGGGGTGGAGGGGTTCGAACCCGTAGTGACCTTTGGTTTTCTGAGGAAGGGGGGGGTTCGAACCGGTAGTGACCCTTCCCAGTTTTCTAGAGGGGGGGGGTTCGAACTGATAGTGACCCCTCTCTGGTTTTCTTGGGGGTAGAGGGGAGGGGTTCGAACCGGTAGTGACCCCCCCCCCGGTTTTCCAGAGGGGGGTGGTTCGGGGTCTCGAACTGTTAGTGACCCCCCCCAGTTTTCCTGAGGGGGGGTGGCTTCGGGGGGGGTGGATTTGCCGGGGGGAGGGGGGGGGGTCCAGCAGGGGGGGGATTTTCGGAGCGGGGGGGGACCCCCTGGTTCCGGAGGAAGAGGGGGGAATTTTCCACAGCAAAGCGGCAGTGGATCACGCTTTCTCTTATAATGATGATGCTGATGCTGATGAGGATTAGGATCAGGGTGATGGCGAGGATGGGGATGACGCAAATGATGATGATACGTATGAGTGATGGTGCTGCTGATGATGCTGATGATGATGATGATGATGATGATGATGATGATGATGATGATGATGATGATGATGATGATGATGACTGATGATGCTGATGATGCTGATGATGCTGATGATGCTGCTGCCGATGATGATGATTATTGTGATGCTGATGATGCTGATTATGCTGATGATTCTGATGCTGCTGGTGGTGGTGCTGCTGCTGATGATGCTGATGATGGTGGTTGTAGTGGTGGTTTTGGTGTTGGTGGCTGATGAAGATGAGGATAAGGGGGCGCAACCTTGGAGGATGAGGAGGCGGCAGGAGCGAGGAGAATCGAGAGGCGAGGAGCGAGGGGGAGGAGGAGAAACGATGGAGGGTGGAGGATGGGTGACAAGAAGAAGCGAAGAAGGAAGGGGAGGAGGAAGTTCTCGGCGGTGCTTGACAGTCAGGTGTAGACTAGGAGTTCGGTCGTAGCGGTTCTCGGAGGTCACCAGAGGTTTACGGCGGGTTTTCGTTGACGGGACCTGTGATGTGCACGTCCACCGATCTCGTCATCCAATTTCGCCAGAGGAAGTATCATTGTCTGTGTGCCAGTGGGGCTGGTCATACTGGAAGTGTCGGGGTGGGCGGGAGCTCGCTTGCGTTCCTCGCGTGCTGGTGGCAGTGCTGGAAGCGGTGGTGGCGGGACAATCCTTGTTGGCGTGAGGGGGAGAGGGGACGAGGAGGACAGGAGCAGGAGGAGCATGAGTCGGGAAAGGACGGGAAACACGGAGTGAAGGCGGGACGTGGAGGAGGGAGACGGTAAGGGTGAGGTTGATGTTGTTGTTGTTGTAGTTGTTGTTGGTGATGATGTTGATGATGTTGATGCTGATGTTGATGTTGCTGCTGCTGATGATGATACTCTTGATGTGGAGGAGGACGCGTATGGGTATGATGATGTGGATGTTGGTGATGATGCTGCTGCTGATGCTGGTGACGACGGTAGTGCTGTTTACGATGCTGATGATGCTGACGCTGATGATAAGGATGCTGATGGTGACGACGACGATGGTGCCGTTAATGACGTTGATGATGTTGTTGCGGATGATGATGATGATGATGATGATGATGATGATGATGATAATGATAATGATGATGATGATGTTGATGATGCTGATGCTGATGCTGATGCTGATGCTGATGATGCTGATGATGCTGCTGATGATGATGATGATTATGATATTGTTGTTGTTGCTGCTGATGGTGATGCTGATGCTGACGATGCTGATGATGCTGATGACGATGCGGATGACGACGAGGGCGAGGACGACCACGACAACGCTGTTGCTGCTGATGCTGATGCTGGTGATGTGATAATGCTGGTGAGGACGAGGGAGAGGACGAGCGAGTAGGAGGAGAAAGAGGATGAGGCAGACCAAGCGAATGACGAATATAACAGTATTTTCGAACAGGAGGTGTAAGAGTGGGGAGGCGGCGGAGGAGGCGCAGGCGGAGGAGGAATATGAGGAGCAAGGCGGAGGATGGACCAGGAGGATGGAGCGGGGGACGAGTGGGCAGGAGGGATCAGGAGGGGGAATGTCGTTGTTGAGCGCCCAGGATGCGGCCGATCCCTTTTGGTCCTCGCCGCACGCTTGCCACGGGTGGGTGGGTGGAACCTTCCGTAGCCCGACCGTACAACGTTTTCGGTTTCAGGGACATTCTTCCCCCACGAGCAGCGAACGATTGCGCTATATATTTGAGAGAACTTGAAGCAAATACGCCACTAGAAACACGTAACCCCGTGTATGCACATTCCTTGGTGGTGTGCATGATCTCTTTGAGGGGGGAGGAACGATGGTTGAGCGTGATGGTGATGCTGGTACTAATGCTGATGGTGCTGATGGTGATGTTGCTGATGATGCTGCTGCTGATGATACTGCTGATGATGCTGGGAGTGCTGATTGTTGCTGCTGTTGACGAGGATGCTGCAGCTGAGGATGATGGTGAGGGTGCGAATGGGGCCATGGATGATGCGACGATGCTGATTCAGATGGTGATAATGATTGTGACAGTGATGCTATTGCGATAGCTGATGATGGCGACGACGACGACGATAAAGATGATGTTGTTAATGATGATGATGCTGATGATGATGATGATGCTGATGATTATGATGTTGACGATGCTGGCGATTCTGACGTTGCTAATGGTGATGCTGCTGATGATGGTGTGGCTGATGATGGTGAAGATGGTGATGATGCTGCTGCTGGTGATGATGATGCTGATGATGCTGACGATGATGATGATGATGATGATGATGATGATGATGATGATGATGTTGATGATGATGGTGATGGGAGGTGCTGATGATGATTGGAGGAGGATGCGGATTGCGTTGATGATGCGGCCGCTGTTGCTGTTGCTGCTGCTGATTATTGTGATGGCGATGATGCTGATGCTGATGCTGATGCTGATGCTGATGCTGATGTTGCTGCTGACGACGACGACGCCAGCGTCGGCGACGACGACGATGACGACGACAACGATGATAATGTTGAGGGTGATGATGATGCTGTTGCTGATGCTGCTGATGCTGATGGTGATGATGAGGAGGGTGATGTGGGTGCTGCTGATGATAAGGCTAGTGATGATTGTGTTGCTGATGATGGTGGTGAGGACGATGGTGATGCTGACGCTGATGATTATTGTAATGATGCCGATGATGGCGTTGATGCTGACGTTGGTGCTGATGCTCATGCCGATGATGCTGCTGATGATGACGATGATGCTGATGATGATGATGATGATGATGATGATGATAAGGATGATGATGGCGATGCTGATGATGCTGCTGCTGATGATGATGCTTGTAATGACGATGCGGCGGATACGGATGATGCTGCCGCTGATGATGCTGATGATCATGCTGATGCGGATCGTGAGATTGATGCTGGTGTTGATGATGGTGGTTATGATGATGTCCATCATGCTGATGATGCTGCTGATGATGCTGCGGTGTTTGCAACGGCTGCTGCTGATTGTGATGATGCTGCTGATGAGGATGATGATGCTGATGATGTTGCTGGTGATGGTGATGCTGACGATGATGCGGCTGCTGCTGCTGCTGATTATGCTGATGGTGATGAGTGTGCTGCTGATGCTGCTGCTGACGAGATTGATGATGATGATGCTGATGCTGATGATGATGATGCTGATGGTGCTGACAATGCTGATGATGACGATAATGCTTCTGATGCTGATTCCGACGATGATGATGCTGTTTATGTTGACGATGACGATGCTGTTGATCATGATGATCATACTGCTTCCGATGGTAAAGATGGACTGCTGCCGATGGTGATTCTGATGGTTCTGCTGATGATGAGGATCAACGTGCTGATGATGATGCGGCTGATGCTGCGGTTGTTGCAACGGTTGTTGCTGCTGTTGCCGATGACGATGATGGCGCTGCTGCTGCTGATGATGATGATGATGCTGGCGACGCTGATGATGCTGATGATGATGCTGATGCTGACGATGATGATGCTGATGCTACTGATGCTGATGATACTGCTGATGGTGAGACTGTCGATGATGCTGATGGCGATGGTGATGCTGATGGTGCTGACGATGTTAATGCTGATGATGCTGCCACTGATGATGATGATGCTGATAGTGCTGCCGATGAGTGTGATTCTGCGGATGCTGACGATGCTGCTGAGGTTGCTGCTGCTGATGATGATGCTGGTCATACTGAGGCTGATACTGAGCCTGATGCCATTGTTGTTGCTGATGGTGATGTTCATGATGCTGATGATGATGATGATGATGATGATGATGATGATGATGATGATGATGATGATGCTGATTAGGATGAATGTGATGTTGCTAATGATGCTGTTGATGATGATGCCGATGGTGATGCTGATGATGCTGCGGATGATGATGCTGATGATGATGATGATGACGATGATACTGATGATGATGCTGATGATGATGATGATGATGATGATGCTGCTGATGGTGACGCTGATGGTGATGCTGGTGATGACGATTGTACTGTTGATTTGATGGTGATGCTGGTGATGAAGCTGCTGCTGATGCTGCTGCTGATGCGGTTGCTGATGATGATGCTGATGACGCAGGTGCTGCTGATGATGAGTATACTGATCATGCGGGGGGGTGGCAAGGATGATGATCGAGTAGGAGAGAAACAGGAGGATGCGGAGGAGGATTACGAGGCGGATGACGATGATGATGATGATGAGGAGGAGGAGGAGGAGGAGGAGGAGGACGAGAACGAGGAGGAACTTGAAGCGGAGGAAGAGGAGGAGGAGGAGCGGGAGGAGGAGGAGGCAGAGGATACAGAACACTGACAAGTCAGGAGGTGGCTTTAGGATGCGGATTGACGGGGAAGAGGAGGCGGGGGTGGAGGAGGAGGAGGAGAAGGAGCATCAGGATGAGGCGGATTGAAGAGGAGGAGGAGGACGATTGAGGAGGAGGAGGAGGAGGAGGAGGAGGAGGAGGAGGACCACTGAGGAGGAGGAGGAGGAGGAGGAGGAGAAGGACCACTGAGGAGGAGGAGGAGGAGGATCGAGGAGGAGGATCGAGGAGGAGAGGAGGCGGATGAGGAACATGAGGAGAAACAACAGGAGGAGGAGGAGGAGCAGGAGGAGGAGGAGGAGGAGGAGTAGGAGGAGGAGAACGAGCAGGAGCAGGATCAGGAGGAGGTGCCAGTGTATAGCATCCCGATTGGGCGAGCAGGTTTGAGAGGCAAACGTGGGAACTTGCGCCGCCAGTGTTCGGATCAAGTGCTGTTTTCATCCAGGGCAAAAGATCCCTACCAGACTTTCATGGTAGCGGGGCCCGTGGTTCGCCCCACGGGTTCCAGTGCGCGCGGCCAATTCCGCGCACGGGAACCCGTGGGACGAAGAGGAGGAGGAGGAGGAGGAGGAGGAAGAGGGGAGAAGGACGAGGAATACGAGGAGCAGGGGGAGAAAGAGGAGGACGAGGAGGAGGCGGAGGAGGAAGAGGAAGAGGAAGAGGATGAGGAGGAGGAGGAGGAGGAGGAGGAGACAGAGCAGGAGCAGGAGCAGGAGCAGGGGGAGGAGGAGGAACACTAATAATAGGGGGGGAGGAGGTGGAAGCGGAGGAGGAGGAGGAGGGAGGAGGAGGAGGAGGAAGAGGATCATGGTGGAGGAGGAGGAGGAGGAGAGGAGGAGGAGGAAAGGGAGCAGAAGGAGGAGGAGGAGGAGGAGGAGGAGGAGGAGAAAGGGGAGGGGGCGGAGGAGGAGGAGAAGGGGGAGGAGGAGGAGGAGGAGGAGGAGGAGAAGGAGGAGGAGGAGGAGGAGGAGGAGGTGGAGGATTTGGTGGTTGGAGGAGGAGGAGGAGAAGGAGGAGGAAGAGGAGGATTCTCCCCCCTCTCCCTTTCGTGGCTCCCTGAGGGTCTCCCCTGCGGCACGTCCGCGCGCGGCAGGAGCGAGGAGAACAGCTGGGGGCATTGCCAGCAGAGGCGCGCTGAGATAGGGACGTTCCAATCGAGCTCATTATTTCCCTCTTCGCTTCTCCGTTCCCTCCCTCCTCGCTCCTGCAGGGTCCCTGCTTCCTCTCCACGTTGCTCTTAGGCAGGTCGTGGGGCGCCACGCCGACCGTCCCTCTTCCCTCCTCCTCCTCCTCCCCCTCCTCCTCTTCCCTTTTCCTCCGCGCTATCCTCGCTCTTTCCCTCCTCCTCCACCACCTTCTCCACCTGCTTTCCTCCTCCGCCTTGTGCCCCCTCCTCTTCCCTCTTTCCTGTCGTCAGTATTCCTTCTCCAAGCTTCTTCAAACTCCTGCTCCTGCTGCTCCTCCTGCTCTTCCCCCTGTTCCTCTTCTCCCAAGGCTCCACGCAGACCTCCCTCCCTCCCTCCCTGCCTCCCCCCCCCCCCGTCCCGCCCTTGCTCCCTCCCGGGCCGCGGATGGCCAGATGTGCCTCCACACCCTTCTGCGGAGATCTGTCGACGGATCTCGCCGCGGCTGGGTCCGCCTCGGACTCCTGGTCTGAATGCGCTTCAGGGCAGATCTGGGGCTCGATCTAGAGTGAGAAGAAAGAAGTGGTGGAGGAGGAGGAGGAAGTGAAAAGAGGAGGATGTGACCAAGGAGGGGCAGGAGGGACGTGTTGGAGGACACGGATGGGGTACAGGAGCTGGTTTTGGAGGAGCGAGAGGGTTTTTTTTAATAATGAGGCGGGGAGGAGACGACGACGCCGACGACGACAATGATGCTGCTGGTGATGATACTGATGACGATGATGATGTTGATGCTGATGATGATGACGATGCTGTTGATACTGATGATGCTGATGGTGGTGATGACGATTGTGATACTGGTGCTGATTATGGTGATGGTGCCCATGCTGCTGATGCTGATGATGACGATGATGCTGCTGATGATGGTGATGATGATGAGTATGATGATGGTGATGATGATACTGATGCTGCTGCTGATGATTATGCTGATGACGCTGCTGATGATAAGATGCTGATGCTGAGGCTGATGCTGATGAGGCTGATGCTGATGATGCTGATGATGCGGATGATGATGAGGAGGAGGATGGTGATGCCGGCGATGGTGATGAGTCTGCTGACGATGCGGGAGATGCTCACGACTAGGATATCGATGATGCTGATGCTAGTGGTAATGGTGCTGTTAATGCTGCGTTTGCTGATGATGATACTGACGATGGCGACGATGATGATGCTACACATAAGTAGGATGAGGATGACGCGGCTGATGATGCTGATATTGATGATGATCAGTATGGTGATGACGATGATGCTGCTGATGCAGATGCTGATGCGTATGATGATTATGATAATGCTGATGATGATGATGCTGATGATGAGGGGGAGGGTAACGCTGATGCTGCTGCTGCTGATGCCGCTGATGATGATGCTGATGATGGTGTTGTTGATGCTAATGCTGCTGTGATGCGGATGATGCTGAGGATGCTGTTGGTGATGATGTTTATGATGATGCTGATGCTGATGCTGATGATGGTGATAGTGATGCTGGTGTTGATGCTGGTTATTATGCTGATGATTAGGACGATGTTGACGATCCCGATTATGAAGATGCTGATGATGATGATGATGATGATGATGATGCTGACTATGCTGATGATGCTGCTGATGAGGATGATGTCGATGATGAGGATACTGATGCTGATGACAATGATGGTGATGCTGGTGATGGCGACGATGATGAGGAGGATGAGGAGGGGGAGGCGGAGGAGGAGGATGTGGATGATGAGGATGATGCTGCTGATGATGGTGATGGTGATGATGGTGGTGATGATGCTGATGTCGGTGATGATTATGACTATGATGCTGCTGATGCTGCTGGTGATGATTGTAATAATACTGCTGGTACTGTTGATAACGACGATGATGCTGCTGCTGATGATGATGCTGATGATGATGATGATGCCGATGCTGATGATGATGATGATGATGTTGATGCTGATGCTCATGATGATGATGATGATGATGATGATGATGATGATGATGATGATGGTGATGGTGATGGTGATGGTGATGTTGATGGTGATGGTGATGGTGCTGGTGGTAGCGGTGATCATGATGAGGCGGATGAGGAGGAGGAGGAGGATGAGGAGGCGGAGGAGGAGGATGCGGATGGAGAGACGAAGCAGGAGGAGGAGGCAGTGGAGCAGAACTGGAGGGATTTGCCTGTCCTTCTTTCGACGGATTCTGCAATGATCTTCCATGCCTGCACCATGGCCACTGCTTGATACCTGTCCCCGACTGTCATGCTTTATCTCACGAGTCACTGGCGGAGTCGGCTCACCGCGATGCGATCTTCAGATTAGTGCATTCGTATGAGCTTGCATCGTTCATACGGTCATGTGCATCGGAGCTTGCATATTCCTCGCCTCCCGCTGCTGGCGCGCGTTGCTTAACGCAACTGGAAAAGAACATGTACACACACATATGGCCGTTCTGGCGTGCACTCTCGTGCGAAGCAGTGTCGCCCATAACGATATGAGGGGCATTCACTTCGAGCTACCTTGGCGCCTCCAGGTCCTAGGGTGGGGATAACCGCATGCCGATGATAATAAAGGGACCCCCCCTTCAGTGTTTAGAGTTGATTATCGTCGCCCTATACAAAAATTCAAATTGGGCGGCGAGCGCTGAGGCCGAACTTCATTATCACCTCGAAACGCTATGTTGAGATAGCAACATCAAGCGATGTTGATATAGCAACATCAAGCGAATCGATCACACTTTTTCAGGATGTGTCAAGCGAAACCAATAATTTTGGGACGCAGACTCAAACGAAACGAGCAATGTTCTTATTATTATTCTACTTTCCTCTTCTTCCTTTATAGTTCTAGCTGTCCTCACGCTCGCCTGAACTTTTTTATCCCTGGGGTTGATTATCCATGGAAAATGAAGCACATGAGCTACCCTACACGAGCACTTAAAAAAATCAATTTCCATAAAGCGTTTGTAAATTAAAATTGATAGATTTGGAACTTTGGATTTTTCCTTTCTTCGTCCTCTTCTTATTCTCCTCTTCGTCTTCTTCTTTCTTATTATTCTTCTACTGTATTATTCTTCTTTTATATTTCTCTCTGTCACCACGCTCGCCTGAACTTTTTTATCTCTGGGGTTGATTATCCATGGAAATTGAGGCACATGAGCTACCCTACACGAGCACTTACAAAAAACAATTTTCATGAGAGATCAGCCATTGTTGAGGATATTTCGATGAACACTAAACGCCAAGGATGTCTCAAAACGTGCTCGGCTTGGTCTCCTCTTGATCATCTCTTACTTCGAGATTATGCTGAGGTCTGCTGGGCTACGTTTATTATCTCTCCCTGAACCCCGAACTTTATTATCCCCTAGTGTTTATTCTCACGGGCATGAGGTTATTGAGGAGGGTTTTGGACGCTTTGGTCCAGGGGTGAGGGGGTGGGATGGGTTTGAAGGGAAGCGGTTTTCGGGGGAGGGGTGTTGGGGTGTTGGAGGGCATGAGAGACAGGGGATTGAGGGGATGGGGGAAGGGATTTCCAGGATTTCCGCCATCACGTAGTGGTAAAGGGAAGATGGGGAACGGCACGATGGAGGGCGTGTCCTGATTGGTCTCTCCTCCCCCTCATTTGCCGATTCCGCTGCTGCTGCTTCTCATGTTCCTGGTGCTGTTTCTCCTCTCCTCCCCTTTTTTTTTCTCCACAGGGTCGGCTTGGGAATGCCCTTGGGAAGTCCCTCTCCTCATCTCCCACCGTTCGAAGGGACGCTGTCTCCGCCTCCAGGGCGAGGTCCAGGTGTTCCGCCCTTGCCTGGTTTTCTTCCCGTGCCTAGTCTCTGGCGGAAGCGGAGAGAACGAAGGGGAAGCGCGAGGACGCCCAGGATCAAGGAAGGACAATCAAGCTGGGCGATGGACATGCGTCGATGTAGTTTCGCGCCCTGCGGGATTCTTCTCGGAGGACGCCCGACTATTGAGGGTGTGCATCAAAATGGTATGGAAATATTTGCCCCAACACGTGTGCAAGACGTCCCAATGCGCAAGACGTCATAATGGGCAAACGCATGCCTCGGCCCACCCCCCTCCTGCCTTGGCCTGCTGCTCCGATTCGTCCCCTCCTCTTCCCCTCGCCGAGGTGCGCCGACACCCAGGACTGCCACTTCTTCTCGTACTGGCCAGACCGCGGCTGCCACATCCACGGCCGCGCCCCAGCAGAACCAAGCCTGGGCAGGAGGAAGGACCACGAGGAAAGGACTGACATGGGGTAGTAGATCGTAGCTGGTAACATGTAGTACGAAGCGTGTCGAGTTCATTTCTCTGCTCTATGATGTTGACATTGTGTAACACGTGTGATGCATGGAATCAGCTGCGCGCCGTTTTGCAGCAGGTCGGAATTGTAGAACTGTCAGAAGCCGGAGCGTCCTCCGACTGCTGGCATTGGATAGCCAGCCGTCTGGAACCAGTGACATGCACAGCAAAGGCTGAATTGAGCAGTTGGGATAGGTATTTCCATATATATATATATATATAGATGGCCGATGAAATAGATAATGCCGCTGGTAGCACGTCTGATACATGTTAGAATGTTGGTGGTCGCTGTGTGCGCATTTGATGTTGCACTGAGTCGGTGGCAGTAGCACCAGCAACGATCTCGGCAGTGGTCATAGTATGAGTGATTGCTGTGGCAGCGCGCTCTGCTTTCTGGCCCTTTGCCTGGTGCCGATGGGCTCTTCGGCAGCTTGCGCTGCCAGGTCGTTGATTGCTGAGGCAAGAGTCACTGGGCTGAGCTGCTGCAATCGTTGGCCTTCTCCGTCGGCCAGCGGCCCTTCTGAGCAGCGGCGCGATCGATGTACGTCTCGTCGCACACCTTGCAGCCTGCAGGCTAGCCCCAGGGCCGCCGTGTCCTCGAGGCTGCCTGGACTGATCAGCAGCGGATCGGTCCTCCTCGTCCTCGCCCTCCTCCTCCTCCTCCTCCTCCTCCTCCTCCTCCTTGGCAAAGCATTTTCCTTGACGGAGGGGGGAGAGGCTCGGCTTGACTACAGTGGATCACACGTGACCGTATCAGTAACGCTGGCGGGCCGTAGTCTGGGTCCGTAGGTGCGGCACGTTCGCGTTGGGTCGGCGCGGCGGCGACCCCGCCGCCGGCGTCCGAGGTGGAACGCCGTCACTGGCCCAGAGTCGGCCAATTTCAATATCCTGGGTAGTCGAAGGCCAGACTGTCAGATTGGATTGGGCCCCAAGGGCCAATCTGGCCCGGCCAAACTGGATGATTTGGGTTATTCGCCAGACTGGATTCGCGTTGGCTCCCTCGCCAGATTGCCCCCGTTTGCCAGATTGGGCCTGCCAGATTGGCGCCAGATTGGCTTCGACTACCCAGATATCTGGAGGTCGGCTCGGAAAGCCGGCCGGTCGTTTAGGGTTGAAGGTTCATCGCGGTGTCAGATGCCAACGCGCAGGACGGCTCGATCCGAGCCTGCAGTAGTATGCCGCCAGTACCATCTCACCGCCCACCAAACCACCCCAACTCAACCCGAAGGCCTCAATTTGCCCTCCATTTCCAGTTGGGGGGGGTCGGGGAACGTTGAGAAAACACACATGAAGCTCGTACCCCCCCAACCCGAAATTCGGGTCTTCGGGTTGGGTTGGGGTGGTTTGGTAGGTAGTCACCAACAACATAATGAGTTGCAGTGGCAGTAGCAGTCATCCCAGCAGTAATCGATGCTGTGCAGGTTGCGTCGGCACTAGTGGAAACGGCAGCGGTATCGGCGATGGCTGTGTGAGCCGTCAACGCCTGGCGGTCTTGCTGCTCATATTCCGCGAAAGGCAAGGACGCCGAGCCGAAGGAGACGGAGTGGAAGTGGGACCATGCCAAATCGGCGGCGCCAGTGCGGGGCACATGGGGCAACCACGGCGTCTGGCGACATAGAGGGTGGAGGAGGAGGAGGTGGGGGGGATGGGAGGAGAAGAATGACAGAAAAACGAGGTGGAGGACGGTGTGAAGGCAGAGGGGGACGAGGGACGTGAGGACAGGAGCGAGGACTTGGATGAGCGTCAGGGTGAGGATAGGGATGCAAATAGGTCTGAGATTGAGGAAGGGGGTTGGTGATGAGTGTTCGGTTGGAAATGAGCTAGTCTTGATGATGATGACGATGATGATGACGATGATGATGATGATGATGATGATGGTGATGACGACGACGACGACGATGGTGATGCTGAATGTGATGATGCTGATGAGGAGGATGAGGATGGTGGCGATGACAACCATGATGGCGGTGGTGATGATGATGAAGATGATGATGATGATGATGAAGAAGAAGAAGATGATGATGATGATGATTATGATGATGCAGATGCTGATGGTGATGGTGATGGTGGTGGTGATGATGATGCTGATGATGCTGCTTATGATGCTGATGATGATGCTGAAGAGGATGCTGATGAGGATGCTGATGATGGTGCTGCTGATGA
Organism: Prorocentrum cordatum; assembly: GCA_963575745.1. Classification (NCBI taxonomy): domain Eukaryota; class Dinophyceae; order Prorocentrales; family Prorocentraceae; genus Prorocentrum; species Prorocentrum cordatum. The sequence continues at coordinate 286,293 of CAUYUJ010001359.1, forward strand.
TGATGCTGATGATGCTGATGATACTGACGATGATGCTGCTGGTGATGCTGGTGATGACGATGCAGATGTTAGTGATGATTATGATTATGGAGATGACGAGGATGTTAAAGCTGAAGCTGCTGATGATGATGCTGACTTTGATGATGATGATGATGATGATGATGATGATGATGATGATGATGATGGAGGATCGAGGGCGCTGGTGATGGTGTTGGTGAAGCTGGTGCTGATTTTGATGTTTCTAAAACATATGCCGCTGATGATGATGCTGACGATAATGGTCGACGGCGACGAGGATGATGATAATGCTGATGCTGATGATCATAAAGACGATGACGATGACGATGGTGATGATGATGATGATGATGATGATGCTGATGATGATGATGATGATTATGCTGATGCTGATGATGATGCGGCTGGTGATGCTGATGATGATGGTGAGGACGATGATGATACTGATGATTATGACTGTGATGATGATGGTGACGATGGTGATGATGATACGGATGATGATGAAGATGGTGCTGATGATGCTTATGATGCTGATGGTGATGATGTTGATGATGCAGATGTTGATGCTGATTATGCTAATGATGTTAATGGCAATGATGGTAATGATGATGACGATGATGAGGATGATGCTGATGACGATGCTGCTGATGATGGTGATGATGATGCTGATGACGATGACGATGATGTTGATGATACTGATGATGATGATTACGAGGATGATGATGCTGATTATGATGACTGTGATGATGATTGTGATGGTGGTGGTGGCGGTCATGGTGATGATGATGCTGATGATGGTGGTGGGATGATGATGACGACGACGATGATGATGATGAAATGATGATGATGCCGATGATGATGATGATGATGATGATGATGATGATGTTGATGATGATGATGATGATGACGATGATGATGATGATGATGATGATGATGGTGATGATCAACATGATGATGAATAATGAGATGGTGGTGTTGATCGGTCGACATCGCTGGGCTCGTTTCGATTCCCCCGATTCGATTTGATTCGACGGCTTCCGATTCCGATTCCGATTCGATTCGATTTCGGATTCCGAGTCGGCTTCCGGATTCCGAGTCGGCTTCCGATTCGATTCGATTTCTGCCGATGCGACTTTTCCCGATTCGGCTGCCGATTTCCGCCGATCCGATCGATTCAATTCTCGGCTGTCCTGCATTGTCAACGCTGATCACCTGACCGATCCTGGCCAGGCCCATCCTGTTCCCAGGATTGGTGGCCCTCTCGGCTTGGCCGATCCTTGGCCCAGGATCGGCTGGATCAGGCTCGGTGAGGTGATCCGTTGAGATCCCCCGAAGGGGAGTGAAGCAGGGCGCTTTCCGACTCGAGCCGGGCCGATTCGAATCTTTCTCCCGCGGTTCCGACTCGATCCGACTCGTTGCGGGCATTCCAATGTGCGATTCCAGTCTCGATTTTGCCGAGCCAGTTCGGGTCCTATTCGATGGGTCAGCCGATTTGTATTGATTTCCTGTCGATCCGGCGGACTCTGGCTCGGCGAAGCCAACATTCTTGGAGGACACGGACGACGACGACGACAACGCTGACGACGACGCTGACGACGACGATGACGACGACGACGACGACCACCACCACCAACACCACCACCACCACGACGACGACGACGAAGACGACGACGACGACGGACACGGACGAAACGGATACCGAGGGGGCCTCAAGGGCGCCTCGGGGGGCCCTAAGGGGGCCCCAAGGGGCTCCGAGGGGGACCCAGTGGGGGCGCTGAAGGGGCTCAAGGGGGTCCGAGGCCCCCGCCGCCGCCGATGTCCGAAGATTCCACAACGTCCGATCACCCTTGCGACGACGCGTTCCGCGAAGTGCAAGACGACACGAACAACGACGTGCACGACGACGTGCAACGAAGATGTGCGTACGACGAAATACGACTTAAGTAGGGAATCGACCACTGTTGATTTCCGTCGATGTACGAAAATGCGTAGAATGCTCCATATGTCTACGGAACAGTCTGCGTACGGTTGGTAGGCTAGGTTTAGCGTGTACCTTATTTTTGTGTGGCCCCCGGGCGTGGCCCGCGACACGCTAAGCACTGTGGCGGGGCCTGGGCTGGAACCTTGGATGCATTTCTCTAACTTGGGAGGGCTCCCTCGATACACGCTAAGCGCTGGATTTCGGAACGGCCCAGGGCTACCCTGATACGCGCTAAGCGCAGCCCTCAGAAAAAAGGAAGAGGAGGGAGGGGAAGGAGGGGGGAGGAGGATCAGGAGGAGCAGGAGGAGGAGGAGGAGGAGGAGGAGGAGCCATGGCGCTGCTGCCACAAGAGCAGTGAAAGGAGGAGGGACGGGGGGAGGACTCCTTGCATACACGCTAAGCGCAAGCTTACAAAACCGGCCTGGTGTGGGACACCTCCCAGCCACCGGCGGACGGGAACGGACTTTCGCTCCTACTTCGGCCTAGCTACAGGAGGATCACGCGCAGCTTCGCCTCGCCCGCACGCGCGACACGAACACGAAACCGAAGCCGATTTCCGAGTGGGGGGTCTCCGTTTCATTGCGATCTCACCCCCCAATCTCCGACATTGCTGACGGCGAGGGACAGCAGAAGGGGGAGATGAGGACCAGGATGATGACGAAGCGGTGAGGGGGGACAAAAATCAAGTATGAAGATGCGGGGGCTTGGGGAAGTTGGTCTCAGGGGGATGATTGTGAGGAGGAAGGCGAGGAGGAGGAGGAGGAGGAGGAGTCCTTTCAGCATCGAACAGCCGAAGTTGGATTTACACGTGTGATGCCAGCAGCGATCGCCTCGAGTTGGAGTCAGCTGCAGATGGAGTGTTTGTATAATGTTGTAGCAATTTGCGTATCATCTTGGAGTGACGGATGGGATGAACAACCGGAAGCACTATTGACAACAGTCTTGATTTGTTCTATTGCCCCCCGTGCTTTTGCACGCAACTTTGTTGCTGCTGGGGGGGGGCAGATCGTCAGCGGGCCATCCCGGTGTGAAGGACGCAGCCGCCTGAGAGGGTATTGTCGAGCTGGTTCTCGTCATGTGCTTTGTGTGCACGGCGCACCCTAGACACGTTGCACATGTTAGGGGAGCAGGCACAGGTTGGCAAGTGCCATGGCATGGTCGCAGCGCATGGTGGGTGGCAGGGGCTCCTTCTCTCGTCTGGCTCCAGGGAGAATTCATCAGCGCCCGCTCATCCGAGCATCCAGTATCCATTATTCTCCAGTTGGCCGTCTAAATTCGGTGCAGCGGGGCAGTTTATTGCGATCGGCGATGCAGATGCTCATATACTGTGAGTCTGCCAGACTCCCTGGAACTTCTTGACGCGTTCGAGTGAGAATTACGCACGAAACTCTATAACCTGAGCTCCCATCTGTCCGCCTTCACCAACCTCGCTGGCAGGCTCAGCTGTTTGGTGGAAATGAATGGGAAACGCATATGAAAAATGTGTCGACGACTCAAGATCCAAAGCTCTTGTCTTGTCACTCTGAGTTTTCTGGAGTTTTGGTGTCAGACGGGTGATTTCGGTAGTTATCCAGCTGCCTGCGGCAAGTCCCGCCGCCGTGCCAGCCTAGCATTCTCGGTGGCGACTGCTCGAGGGTAGGATAGCCGTGACGTTGATGATGACATTGTTGATGATGATGATGATGATGATGATGATGATGATGATGATGATGCTGATGCTGATGCTGATGTTGATGCTGATGATGATGATGATGCTGATGATGATGATGATGATGATGGTGATGATGGTGATGATGATGATGATGATGATGATGATGATGATGATGATGATGATGATGATGATGATGATGATGATGATGATGATGATGATATTGTTGATCAGGATGGTAATGGTAAATATGATAGTGATGTCGCTGGTGGTGATATTGTGATGATGGTGGTCAGGATACTATACTGCGGCTCAATATGAGGGGAATGGGGACGAGGATGAGGATGCGGATGATGGTGGTCGTGATGGTGTTGATGGCGATGGTGATGATGTGCCGCTGTTGCTGCTGCTGATGATGATGCTGCTGATGATGATGATGCTGCTGATTACGGAGGAGGAGGAGCAGAAGGAGGAGGAGGAGGAGGAGGAGGAGAAGCGGGAAGAGAACGACTGTCACATGTAACACTTCGCGATTTGATTGTTTGATATGCTCTCATGGAACTCTTTTGGGCCGTTTTGGAGCTGGCTTGCCCTCCTGTGAGTCAGTCCTGGTGGTCCCTTGGGGCCCTCTTGGGCCGCCTTGGGGCACTCTCAAGCCGTCTTGTGGGCCTCGTGGGCCGTCTTGGGGCCCTCTTGGCCGCATGGTGGGTGTCTGAGGGCTGTCGTGGGGCCGTCTTGGGCAGTCGAAAGGCCTTCTAAGACCGTTATGGGTCCTACGGGAGGCCCTCTTGGACCGTCCTGGATTTGTTTGGTGCATTGCTACCTCGAGAGCGGAACTCTGTAGTATTTTACGATGGGTGTGACTTCGGGAGCGCGAAGTCGTCGCATTTTACGACGGGTTAGGGCGTCGAGAGTGCGAATATGTTGCATGTTACGAATGGTTGTGGCCTCGAGACATGGGGCGGTGCATGCGGCGCAGCGTGGCGGAAGAGGGGGAGGCCCCAGACGATTACAGACACCATACCAGACAGCACTTGGCATTCTAGGACGCCCCAACGTGCCAGAAGGCAAGTTGGCGGATATTGAATCAGCGTTGCGATTCATGGCGCCAAGGGTGATAACCAGTTTGTGTGTCTTGTCATGCAGATATTCAGATGCGTCCTAAATATTTCTAGTGATTTTCGGACAATCCCTCCACCGTGCCTGCGTCTTGGACAAGAAGCGTTTTAGATGCCTCTCTGGGTTTCTTCGAATGCCCCTTGGGGCCCTTTGATGCCTTCCTTGAAGGCTCTTGGGGTCTAATTGGAGCTGGGGGCTTCCTGGAGACCCCTGGGGGGCCCCTCGCGCCCTCTTGGGGGCCTCTTGGAGGCCAGGAGGCGGACCTTCGGGATCTCTTGGGGTAGAGGGCTTCACACGCCTAATCGATCTCCTCCCCTGGGGGCCTCGTGGTTCTTCTTCGGCGTTCTTCAGGCCGACATGGCGAGCTTGCGAAAACCACAGGACAACCATAATGATTTTGTTTGCTCCGGGCCCGATGATTTTGTCTTCTTCGGGTCCTGGAGCACCTCCTGGAGCCCTGTTGGGGCGTTTTGGAGCCTCTTGGGCCGTCTGGAGGCGGCCTTCGTGCGCCGTCTTGATGGCCCCTGGGGCCGTCTTGGAGGCATCTTGGGCCAATCTCGGGCTTTCTTGCGACTATCCTGACCGTCTGGGAGACGTATTGAGACCGTCTTGGAGGATATTCTGGGCCATGTTGGTTGTCGTGAAAGCGGATTGTGCTGACTGTGGGCGGATTTTTGTTTTTTTCTGCGTAGCTGGCGCGATCGGCTGGAACTTCACCGGAAACCCTTTCGGAAGGGCTAAACTGATTTCATGAGTCCGGCACGCCAGGCACCGCACTGCAAGCAACGGGGGCGGCGCACCTAGTGTCCTTCGCCACATCCTGCAACCGTGCCCAGGTTGTGGGCCAGAGTTGACGAACGACCAACACACACCCATACCCATAGGGGGGTCGTTGGGAGGAGGACTGGCTATGGGTATGGGTGCGGGTTGTCGGACCCTGGGGAACGCTCCCGTTCGAACGGGGACCCCCATCCGACAACACGCACCCATAGCCCTCCCCGACCCCCCCTATGGGTATGGGTGCGTGTTGTTGGTTCGTCACTAGAGTCCCTCTGGATGCCTCTCGGGGTCGTGTTGGGATACCTTTGGAGAGCCTCCGCGAGGCCTCTTGGGCACCTCTTGGGGCCTCGCCTCCCGGGGGGGCCCAATGGGCACAGGCCGCGGCGGCGTGGACAGCGAGTCCTGTTCAAAATGAACAGGAACTGCTGTTGGGCATTGTACCCATTCTTTCCGTACCCATGTCGGTCGTCCAAATTGGATGCCTCTCGGGGTCGTGTTGGGATGCCTTTGGAGAGCCTCCGCGAGGCCTCTTGGGCACCTCTTGGGGCCTCGCCTCCAGCGGGGGGGGGGGGGCCCCGCCTCTCTGGGACCCCGTGGCGGCCCCGGCCTCGGGGGCCGTCCTGGCACCAGAGGGCTCCTGGAGCCAGCCCGTGCTCCCCCTGCGTGGCCGAACTACTTCCAGACAGGAGGGAGGAGGGAGGAGGGAGGAGGGAGGAGGGAGGAGGGAAGAGGGAGGAGGGAGGAGGGAGGAGGGAGGAGGGAGGTCACAGTCAAAAGCCCTAATGCGGACGCGCGACTTTGCTCAGGGTGCCCCCTTGCGTCCTTGCCCTTCCTTGCTCTTGCGTCCTCGAGGTTCTCGTCGCCCGCCGCCCCCAAAAATCCCAACTTGGGCTCCCAAGGGTCTTTTGCGTCCTTGCCGCGCGTCCTTGTCAGGGATTTTGACTGCACTTCCAGACAGGTCACGCGGTGCGCCCCCCGAGCGCCCAGAGGTGCCCAGAAGTCCGGCCCCAGGGCCCTCCGACGCGCGCTCGCTCTGCACGCACGGAAGGGGCACAGAAAGAAGGGGCACAATGCCCAACGGCAGTTCGAAGTTCATTTTGAACAGGACTCGTTGTCCGCGCAGCCGCGGCCTGTGTCCGTTTGAGACAGAAGGCCGCCTCTCTAACAGCGGCCGCTGTCGGTTTGGGACAGCATTTGTTGTTGGGCCTTGTACCCATTTTTTCCGTACCCATTTCGGGCGTCCAGATTCACGGTGATTGATGCAGAGAGCTCCAAAGAGACCTGAGGACTCTCCATTCAGTGCCTGCGTACGGTGGCGGATCTCGGGCGGGTGGTATCCACGGCGCCGCCATCAATTTGCCAGCAGCACAGCCGCGTTCATACTTCCGCATCTTCCTCTTCGTTCTTTCCCTTGCTGGGAGGTGGGAAAATATGCCGATATCGCTGCTCCCTGGATCTCTCCTGCCGTGGCGACGAGGTCTGCCCAGGACATCAAGGGACTAAAACGAGGGAGTGGGGCAGCGGTATCGATGCCCTTCTGTTTTCTGATTGCTCTCTTCGCGTTTCTCCTGTTGCTCGTCGTCCTCCTTCTCCGACCGCTCCGAGGAGACGAAGACTTGAGCGCAGGCCTCGCTCAGCCGCGCCCGTCTTCACCTGCCGCCTTGTGTAATTCTGGGCAGGAGGCGGGTGAAGACGGCAGTTAGCATAGGGAAGATGAGAACATGTGATGGGGTTGACGATGATGATGGTGATGTTGCTGCTGTTGTTGAAAGTGATGATGCTACTGCTGATGATGGTGCTGATGATGATGGTGACGATGATGACGATGTTGATGCAGATGATGATTATGATGATGATGGTGACGAGGATGACACTGATGCCGATGATGCAGATGATGATAATGGTGATGGTACCGATGATGACGATGATGATGATCTCACGACAACGACCATGTTGGTGATGGTGATGCTGATACTGATGATGATTATGATAATGCCGATCATGATGATGTGACTGATGATAACGATGCTGATGATGCTGATCATGATGATGATGATGACCATGACGATGACGATGACAATGACAACGACTACGATGATGGTTGTAGTGATGATGATGCTGCTGATGCTGATTATGACAATGATGATGAGGATGATGATGATGCTGATGCTGATGGTGGTGACGATGATGGTGATGATGATGGTGATGATGATGGTGATGATGAGTGTGAGGAGGGTCAGGAAGGGGCAGAGGAGGAGGATGCGGAGGAGGGAGGAAGGATGGTGAGGGCAAGGACCGATGCTGAGTATGGTGGTGGTGATGGTGATAATGACGCTACGGTTTTCCAATTCTTAGTCTTGCTACAGTGCTTATGGTACCGACGACGGTGATGATGGTGAGGACGAGGACGAGCAGTGGCAGCGGCAGCGTCAGGGCGAGGAGCAGCAGCAGCGTCAAGAAGTACAGGCGGATGATTAGCAGCGTCAGGATGAAGGAGGTGGCCACGGTGACGATGATTAGAATGATGATGATGATGATGATGATGATGATGATGATGATGATGATGATGATGATGATTGTGATGATGATGTTGGTGCTGCTGCTGATGATGATGATGATGTTGATGATGTCGCTGATGCTGATATTGATGCTGATGATGATAATGATGATACGAATGCCGATGGTGATGATAGGTGATGGTGGTGATGGTGATGAAGATGCTGATATTGCTGCTGATGCTGATGCTGATCATGATGATGGTGATGATCACGATGATGGTGATGATGCTAATGATGAAGATGATGATGGTGACGGGGATGGTATTGATGATGCTGCTGCTGATGATGATGGTGGTGGTTCTGATGATGAGGATGACTCTGCCGACGATGACGATGGTGACGACGCTGATGTCGACGACGATGCGATGATGTTGATGATGATGACGACGATGCTGATGACGATACTGACGATGTTGATGTTATTGATGATGGCGACGATGGTGACGATGATTGCGACGGTTAGGATGATACTGTTGGTGATGATGTTGTTGCTGGTGATGATGCTGATGCTTGTGCTGCTGTCCATGCGGGTGCTGATGCTGATGATGCTGACGATGCGGACGATGCTGATGCTGTTGTTGATGATGGTTATACTAATGATGACGACGACGATGCTGATGTTAATGAAGGTGCGGCTGATGCTGTTGCTGTTGCTGGCAATGGGTCTGACGCTGACGATCATGATGATGCTGGCGATGATGATGCTTGTGATGCTGCTGAATATGATGATGGTATAGAAATAATAATGCTGCTGCTGATGGTGATACTGATGCCGATGATGCTGAATATGATGATGAATATGGTGATGATGATAATGAGGATGCTGATGCTGATGATGAAGATGATGATGGTGGCGATGCGAATGATGGCGATGCTGGAGACGGTTAGGATGATGGTGCTGATGATGCGGATCATGATGATGATGATGACGATGGCGATGCGGATGCTGATGCTGATGATATTGCTGATGATGCTGATGGTGTTGATGCTGAGGCGATGCTGATGGTGTTGTTGGTGATGGTTATACTGGTGAGGAAGACGACGGTGGTGAGGATGTAGATGGTAATGGTGATGATATGCTCCTGTTTCTCACGATGAGTATGTCGATGACGATGATGACGATCATGATGCTTATGATGATGATTATGATCATGGTGATGACGATCATGATGATGTTGGTGCTGCGAATGGTGATGCTAAAGACGATCATGATGGTGATGACGACGGTGATGGTGGTGATGGTGATGATGATGATGATGATGAGGTTGACGACGATGACGAGGATGACGACGATGATGGTGAATATGATGCTGATGATGATGATGATTTCGGTGATGATGATGATGATGATGCTGATGATGATGCTGATGATGATGATGCTGATGAGTATGATGCTGCTGATGATGATGATGACGATGCCGTTGGTGGCGGCAACAATTTTTATGATTATGCTGATGCTCATGTTGCTGCTGATGATGATGATGATGGTGATGGTGATGGTGATGGTGCTGATGATGATGGTGGTGATGATGATGGTGATGATGCTGATGATGATGACGCTGAAGCATATGCGGGTGGTTATGATGATGATGCTGCTCTTGATGCTAATGCTGATGATGATGTTGCTGATGATGATGGTGCTGTTGTTGTTGATGATGATGATACTGATGTTTCTGGTGCTGATGATGATGGTGATGATGATGATGCTGATGCGGATGAGTATGATGATGCTGATGATGATAATGCTGATGAAGATGATGATGATACTAATCATAAAAAAAAGATGGTGGTGATGAGGAGGCTGATGTTGATGATGCTTGATAGTCTGCTGCTGCTGATTATGATAGTGGTGATGATGATAATGACGACGACGTCGGCGACGACGACGACTGGGAGGAGGAGGAGGAGGAGGAGGAGGAGAAGGAGGAGGAAGAGGCAAGAGGAAGATCAGGAGGAGGAGGAGCAGCGCCTGGAGCAGGATCGGGGGCGCCACCACCGCTTGCGCGCCCAGGCGTCTTCATTCTCGACGACAAGGTGGACACCACAGGCCCCGTGCGCCCCTCTGCGCGGTGCCCACGCGCCCTGCTCGGGGAGCCCCTGGGCGGCGCGGATAAGGTGTTCCCCGCGTCCCGCGCCTGCTGCTCCATCTCCCTCCTCCCCCTCCCCTTCTTCTCTCCTCTCCTCCTCCTCCTCCTCCTCCTCCTCCTCCTCCTCCTCCTCCTCCTCCTCCTCCTTCTCTTCCTCCCCCCGCCTCCTCTTCCTCCACCCCGCACCTCGTCCGCGTTCGGGAGAGGGACGGAGGGGAGGAGGAGGAGGAGGAGGAGGAGGAGGAGGAGGAGGCGGAAGCACAGTTCTTTCCCCCTTCTCGGCGGCGGCGTTCCTTGGGAGGGCACCCGCGGCCCCGGACAAGGAGCCCTCGTCAGCCTTTCTCGTCCTGCCTCTTTCCCCGAGCCTGCGGGCCCAGAGAAGGATCAGGCGAGGCCGTCGGGGGCATCGACGACGGGAGTGAGGCCGTGTTTGTGTGTGTGTGTCTGGCGGTCGCAAAAATGGATCAAGGGGGCGTGGATTAGCGTCGGATCCCGTTTCCATGGGAAATCACGGATTTCCGCTGCCGAGCGAGTCGGCACCGGCCGCATTTTGAGGAGGGCACCTCCCCCGATCCATAGATTGGGGGACCGCGCGCCAAATCCATGGATCGCTAGTCCATGTTTGCGCGCCCCCGAGTGTGTGTGTGTGTTTGTGTGTGTGTGTGTGTGTGTTTGACGTCATGGCCGGCCATGACTTCTCCAAGATTTCATTGCTTTTGTCTCTCCTTGCTCTTCCTTTCTGCAAGGGCTTCGCCCACTGCCGCTAGCCCCCCCTCTCTCTTGGCATGGGGCATGCCAGAGTTAAGTTGGGATGAAAGGGCGCCGTCGTGAAGCAATGTCGGGACTTTGCGTGAAGGTCAGCATCCCACGTTACGATTTGCACAGCAAAACTGAAACACATCTCTCGAATTCTGAAGGTTCGCCCTGCGAACTTGCTGACAATCGTGGCCTCGTGACGCGGACTTCGCGTACCTTACTAGGGATCCTAGCCTCGGGAACGCGAACGCAGCGTAATTTGCAAAAGGATCGTGGCCGCGAGGACGCGAATATCTACGATTAACGGGGGATCGTGGCCTCGCTGGCGCACATGCTTTATACTGTACATGGTTTATGGCCTCGAGGATGCGAATATCGAGTACTTTTCCAGGGATTATGGCTTCGAGGACGCACATCTGGCGTAAGTTACGACGGATCGTGGCCTCGGGGACGTTCATGTTCATCATTTGCAGGGGCCGTGGCCTCGGTGGCACAAACGTTGTATACTTTATTCGGGTCTGTGGCCTTGAGGACGCGCATTTGGTATAAGTTCAATGGATTATGGCTTCGAGGACGCAGATATCGCGTAAGTTACGGGGGATCGTTGCTTGAGGGACGCGGATCTCTATATATTGTGCAAGGGATCGTGGTCTCAGCGACGCGATTACTGCGTAATTGAGAAGTGGCCGTGGCTTCGGGGACATTGCGCGATTTGCAGAAGGATCGTGGCTTCGGTGAAGCAAATATGGAAACTTTTCGCTTGTTTCCGTTAATGAGTTTTTGTCTTGGAGTGTTCCCGGGTCGCCCGGCCATTGATGCGGTAAGAAACATGCCGCCCGAGGAGTCCGCGCGTCGAGACGTTGGCAACATGTTGATGTGGTTTTGCCCGTTCCGCATGAGACATCTTCGCGAGTCTGCGTTCCGAGACGACCAGATTTGCATGGTCCGGCCCGTTTCTAGTGAAACATCTTCTTATCTCTGGGCTGCAAGACGTGGTCCTGCCCATATCGCTTGAAACATCCTGAGAAATTTTGGGCTCGGGGATACTGTGACCTGAGGTTGCCTCGTCCGTTTCGCTTGAGACATCGTCGCTACGCTAGGCGTGAAGATACCGCCCGCGAGGTGATCCGGTCAAATTGGCCTGAGACGTTCCCGCAATTCTTGGCAAAGAGATGCCGTGTGCGAGAGGGTCCAGCCAGTTTCGCATGAAGCGTCCCCGCAATTCCGAGCAACCGTTTAGGAGTGCGACGCGAAGGAGGAGTGGGAGGAGGAGGAGGAGGAGGAGGAGGAGGAGCAGGATGACTGAGGACGAGGGGGAAGAAGGATAGTGCTAGTAGTGCTGTCAGACAAGTAATCTTGTTTTCAATGCTCTCGAGACGCTTCTCGTTGTGAGGCCTGGACGCGGCTCGACCCTGCCTGGTGATGCGGGCTGGTGCTCTGCCAGCGAAGGGTGTGTCACGGGCCCGTTTGCGCCCAGATTGTGGGGAGGTCTCGAACTGTCGGTTTGTTTTACGGGGTGGAGATGTGTTTCGGGGCCGTGCGGTCCTCGCTGGCCACTTCGGTTGGCTTTTGAGGCTGCTTTGGGCCCCATCCAGGGCTTGCCTTGGCTGGCGGGGGGGCAGTGCACCTGAGCCCGGGTGCCTGGGTCGCCTGGGTCAGCTCCTGGCGACCCCAGCAACCCTAACGGCGGTGCTGGAGAGGTGCCGGGGAGGGGTTGCCCTCAAAAGAGCTGGGTGCGCCCTAAGGCCCACAGAGAGCCATCCTCGGAACCTCGGGCTCCGAGATGCCCTGACTTGATGTACTCTGGCTCGCTTCGCTTGAGACGTCCTCACAAGTCTGGACTCCAAGATGTGGGTCGCGAGATTTTCAGACCCGTTTTGCCTGATACATCCTCGGAGCCCCAGGCTTCGAGATGCCCTGAATTGGAGTGCTCTGGCCCGCTTCGCTTGAGACATTCTCACCACTCTGGGTTCCAAGATGTGGTTCGCGAGATACTCAGGAATCCCTGGCTCTGACCGTTTGGCCTGAGGCGTCCTCGCAAGTCTGGGTTGAAGATGCGGTTCGCGAGGTGCTCAGGCCCGTTTCGCCTGAGACCTCCTCGAAATCCTGGGCTCCGAGCTGGGCTTGAGACATCCTCGCAACTCACACCTTTGGGTTCCAAGATACGGTTCGCGAGGTGCTCTGGTCCTTCTCGCCTGAGAAATACCCTGGTTCCAAGATGTGGTTCGCAAGGTATTCAGACCTATTTCGCCCGAGACATCCTCCGAACCCTGGGCTACTGAGAGTTGCCCTGAATTGAGGTGTTCTGATCCGTTTCGCGATCTGGCCCGTTTCGTCAGAGACATTCTCGGACCCCCAAGCGCCGAGATGCTCTGACTTGAGGTGACCCGGGTGTTAGTGCGCCGCGCTTGAAGGCACCATGAACGGAGTTGTTGTTGGGGTTGCCCCCGGTGCCGGCGGAAGTTGGGAACCAGTAGTTAGAGAGCGACAGAACAAACGAGGGAGGAGGAGGAGGAGGAGGAGGAGGAGGAGGAGGAGGAGGAGGAGGAGGAGTTAGAGAGCGGAGGGCCAAGAGGACAAACGAGGGAGGAGGAGGAGGAGGAGGAGGAGGAGGAGGAGGAGGAGGAGGAGGAGGAGGAGCAGGAGGAGGAACACGGGGAGAAGGAGGAGAAGGAGGGGAA
>CAUYUJ010001359.1:300017-347517 GCA_963575745.1 Prorocentrum cordatum
CACCCTCTGTTGCGTCACACGCTCGATCACGTGCCCCTTCTTCTCGATCAGCGTGCCAGCCAGCCCGCAGCCCAGGGACAGCCGCGGCAGCCGATGGCCAGGCACCTCCCGAGGGGCGAACGACCTCGCCTTCGAGACCGCCATGCTGTGGAAGAAGCGGCCCACAAACCACGATGATGAGGTCACCCTTCCCCTCCAGGATGTCCACCAATCGGGCCGGACGAAAGGGGGGGATTGGGAAAGGGGGGGTTACGAAATTTGCTGCATGCAGCTGGTTTCGGCCCCGCCGCCGGGCCCATTCCTCGATACATGGGCGCCTCCTGGCGCTGGGAGGCGCCGGGAAAACCAGCTACGTGAGCTGATTCTCAAACCCCCCCTTTGCTATCCCGCCCTTTCGCCCAGCCCGAACCAAGCGAGCGAGCGCAGCAGGCCCGCCTCCGCCTCCGCTGATGCAGATCCGGATCACGGCTGCGCCCCCATGGCGCGCGGCCCGCGCAGGCAACTCCGCTCCCGATCGCGCTTGCGCACCTCGGGGGTTCCCCGAGGGGAACGGCTAGGAGGAGGAGGAGGAGGAGGAAGAGGAGGAGGAGGAGGAGGAGGAGGAGGAGGAGGAGGCGGAGGAGCTTGCCCCCCCCCTTCGCCTCGCTCTGCTCCTCCCCCTCCTTCCCCTTCCCCTTCCCCTTCCCCGTTCCCTTTTTCGAGGACGCACTGATGGAGTACTTTACGAGGGCCTCGTGGCTTCGGGGACGCAGCTATGGTATTCTCGACAATGGTTTCTGGCCTCGAGGACGTGAACATTTTGTGTACTGTTCAAGGTCTTCTGGCTTCGAGGGCGCATATAAAGCGTCATCTGCAAGGGATCGATCTTGGCCTCGAGGATGCGAATCTGATATAATTTACGGGGGATCGTGGCCTCGGGGGCGCGAATTTTGTTGTAGCTCGCGACGGATTGCAGCCTCGGGGGCACGACTCTCACGGCCCCCTCCCCCCCCGGCGGATTTCAAAACTATTTACGGTAGGAAGTAGAAAGTAGGACTACGACATGGGAGATTTGAGATCTGGAGCTGGAGCGTGGAGCATCAAGCCTGACCCGCGCAGCCTGATGGCCCCACAGGCGATCTGGCGGGCTTTGTCTCCAACTTCTTCTTCTTCTCACAAGCCGCGCACGTGCCCCCCGGGCCACTGCGCCGACCCCCCCCGGCTCTTCCTGGCTCTCCGCCCTCCGCGCGCTGCAGCGCGGGCGGGCGTGAGGGGGGGGGCGCCGGGCAAGAGGGCCCCAGGAGGACTCGGGAGCCTTGAGACGGGGGTCAACGCAAACGGGGGTCAGCCAGGGCTGTAAGCGGCAAACACCTGAGCTGCACTTCCACAGCAAGGATGCTAATAATATGAGAAGAATAGAAAAATGTGCATGTGCATATATAATATAATAATACGTTTAGGCAATTTCCCCGGGGAAAAGGTAGGGCATGACTCTCCACAGCCTGGGCTCCCCCGGAGAACCTGCGGTTCACTCCTCCCCTCCTCCTCCGTTGCCCGGGGGATGTGGCGCCCGTGTTCCTGTTGCCCCTCCTTTCGTTGCTCGTGCTTTCGCCCCGCAGCCACTTGGGCTCCGTTGGCTGATGTGGGAGCCTTCGGACCCTGATTCTGCAGGCGAGGCCCGCCCGGGAAAGGGGGGGCACCGCAACAGGGAGGGGGGGAACGGCCAGGAAGTGAAAGATGTAGGGAAAGGGAGGCGAGGGGGGAAGGTATGGATAAGGAGGAAAGGGAAAGGAAGAGTGGCTTTGAGGGGAGGGATTACCCCAGCGCGACCCTACTTAGGAGTCGGACCCCCTACGAAAGCAGCATTAGTAGTAACAGTAAAGTTCACTGCTGGTGGCCGCTGCCTGGTAGCCGGGTAGCCCTTGCGAGCGCAGGCGGTCGCTCGCCCTTGGTTTGGCCTGGCCTGGCCGCGGGCCCAGGCCGCCAGCCCGAAGCCCAAGGCCCAACGCCTTCGGCTTTTTGGTCATCTCACCAGAGGGCGGCGCGCTCCCGCTCCCGCGATCACCGCGGGCCGCGAGCACGAGCGACGAGCGGCCCCCGACAGGTTGCCGCCGTCGTGGGGCCAGCGCTGCCACATTGCCAACGTGGTCACATTGCAGTTGCAGTGCCGCCGCCAGCAGCGCCACCACAGCGCCCCGTCATTGCCGCCCCCCCTTCGGTCATTTATCTGGCGCGATCAGGGGGCCGCGCGCGGCATGCAGGCATGTTGCGCCTGGGCCTGCGTGCAGTTTGCACACCGGTGCAGCGCCTGATTTTGTAATTGTTGTCAATATGTCTGCCCTCGTCTGGACATATGCGCCGCGCCGCGCCTTGGAGGGCCAGGGCCGAGACGGACGCGCTCTGTTTGTTTTGTGCAAGCCTTGGCATGGGATGGGCACTTGGCAATTGAATTGGCCATGGCGCCGCGACCGTGCCCGTCGGGCCGTCGGCCAGCGGTTCGTTGCAATCATCGGTTTCGGTTCCATTTGGCAGACCAGAGGCTGTAGTAATTGTAGTTAGTAAGTAAGTGCTAGGTAGCCCTTGCGCCTTGCGCCCTTGCGGCCTGGGGCCCAGCGCCCCAACGCATGTGACTTTAGCCGAACTTTAGCCTAACTTTAGCCCTCGGGCAGGGGCCGGGGCCGAGGCCAATCTGCTTTTTTGATTATCCTTGTCGCGCCGCCCGTTGGCGTCGACGTCGCGCGCGCTGGGGGCGACGGGCCCGAGGCCCCCCACGGCGTCGGGCATCGGGCGGGCCCCGGGCCCGGCCAACAGGCGGGGGGCCAGAGCGCAGCCAACAGGCGCGGAGCCTCCAACTCGGGAGCCAGAGCACGGCCAACAGGCGCGGGGCCTCCAGCCGAGGAGCCCGACGACCAGACGACGACGACGATGTCCCGCGCCAAGGCCGCCCAGGCAACGCCCGCAGAGGTTGCAGAGCCGCCCCCGGGAGGGGAGCCGGGGAGCAGATCGGGAAGCACGCGGCGAGGGTGCGCCCGGGGCGGGCGGGCATTTTTTCAGTTTCGGCGTTTTTGTATTTTTGCAAAAAATAAAATAAAAAAAAAACATAACAAAAAAAAAAAAAAAAAAAAAAAAAAAAAAAAAAAAAAAAAAAAAAAAAAAAAAAAAAAAAAAAAAAAAAAAAACGAAACGCAAAAACTATTAAAATAGTAAAAAAATAGTTTTTCCCACATGATTTTTCTATTTCTTTATAATTATATAAGAAAAATACATCTCCCCGGGAGAACACCTATTTTTCCAGTTAGAAAAATACATCTCCCCGGGAGAACACCTATTTTTCCAGTTCGCGCAAAGAGGGTGGCCGGAGGGATTGCCTACTTTTCGGAGACCTGTCAGGATCTAGTTCCCCTTGTTCTCGGCCGTTCGGCTGGCGGCCCTCGGCGCTGAAGACGTCAGTGCTGGGGTGCCAGTTGGCTTGACGGGCCCAGGCCGCGCACTGCGGCGACGTTCTGCGCGAGGCTGGAGGGCGCCGGCCCCGGCGCAGCCCCGGCGAACGCCAAGCCAAGCGCAGTCGGACTCGTCGACGTCGAGCGCGGTCATGTCTTGCACCCAGAGCTTCTGGGCGGGGCATGGGCAGGCCCGGGCGTTGGCCTGGGCCATCGCTGGCGCCATGCTGGTTCATTCCAAGTCCAAGTCGCGCTCGGGCCGATCGGGAGATCCAGCAAATTACGGCACGGCAGACTGCCATTGTGCCATTGTGGCCTGGTGCATGTTGAGTCAGGATGATCCAGGATGGCTTGCTACCCGCAGGGGCGGTGGGTTTACCGTTTACCAGTTCTACAAGTCGGGCAGGCGCTGGCGCCACTGGGGCCGAACTCTTGGCAAACATCCACGCGTGCGGCATGGCAGGGGCAACGAGCTCGAGCTGGAATCCTCTGATGTGCCTTGGCAGGGTCAATGCTGGCAGCTGCTGGCAATGCTCGCAGTCGGGCAGGCATTGGAGTCGAACTCGGCGTTGCGACATTTTTTGTTTCGTGATGCCCGGTGGGATCCAGCGTGGCAACGCTGATCTCTACTTCGCTTGGAGGCGCTGGAACCGAATTGAGGCAAACCTCATGACTCATGCAAGTCGGCCTGGTGGGAGCAACGAACGCTGCAAATCCTTTCAGGGGGGCCTAGTCACTCGTCACTAGTCCTAGTGACCTAGTGGCAGCGACGCTCGGGCAGGCGCTCGAGTCGCATGTCAGCGACCTGGTTGTGGCAGCTTTGTAGCAGCAGCTAGCAATGCTGATTTCTTCATGGAGTGGGAACAGTGCGACGTGCTCTGGGCGCCTGGTTCATGGGTTCGGGCAAACCACTGTTTGCGCGTTTTCCCAGCATTGCTCCGACGTGCTTTCTGTCAAATAGGTCGCGCGCGTCGCGCGCAGTGCAGCGGCAGACGCGACGGCGAGCCCGGCGCACGGCGGCCGCGTCGATTGTTCTGCTCAGGCAGGGGCCAGAACAGGAGAGGGGGAGGATGAGAAGAGTCTTAGAAGGGGTGGGGGGGCCGGAAGGGAGGTGGACGAGCAGAGGAGGAAGGCGACGGTAGGCAGGGGTGGGCGAGGACGAGGGGGCGGGGAGGAGGGACGACGGCAGGAAACGACAAAGGAAGGGAAGCAAACGAGGTGGAGGAAGAGAGGAAGCGCTGCACACGATCCGTTCCCTGTTGGTTATATCCACTGCTGCGCGGGATCAGCTGTTTTTGTTGTGAGCTTGTCTGGTTTGCATGCGGTTTTCATAATATTTTGATATTATTTGTGTATTTTGAGCATTTTCGGCAATACGTTGTGAGCCTTTGGGCTGGGTTGTATTAATACAGAAACAATACAGAAATAATACGAGCGATATAGGAATGCCGCCTGTATTTTTATGATATTAATAGAGGGCGGTTTGTTTCTATGTTTTCGATAATAATAGGGGGCAACTTGTTTCTATTTTTTCGATAATAATAGGGGGTTTGCTCTTTTTGAGCTCCTCAGGAGCTTTGCCGGTTACAAAGCCAGGGCACCAGATCCTGCAGGATCCTGTGAAGACCCCCTCTGGCTGACCCGGGTTAGCGAGCCGCGAGGTGGCCGCGCCTATTGGCTGACCCGGGTTTGCGAAGACCTGCGCTGCAGTGGTTTGTTCCTGCATTGCAGTTTTTGGTATCCTGCTGACCCGGGTCTGGACTGACCCGGGTCTGGACTGACCCGGGTCAGAATATCCCCGAAGGACTCCCAAGAACGCCTGCGGATGCCACGAACCTGAATTACTCATCGGTTGGTTTGTCGTGCTCTCGCCTTCTGGCGCTCTCGGGGGGGGCATGGCGGCCCGAACTGCCTCCAAAATTGCCCCCACGCGGGTGACGCACGCGATGGCGACGTTGGCGGGCCTCTTCCCACAACTGAGCACGATGACGGCTTCCTTGATGATGGCGGCAGATGGAGTGATGTCTATTGACTACGCGCACCTCTTCCCTCGCTCGCGCGTCTTCGCGCAATCTGCGCGTGGAATCCGCGCGGGTCTCCGAAGGTTTATGCTTGTGCAGTCTTGGCCCTTTGGGGGGCCCTCGTTACCGCTCGGCGGCGAGCCCGTCGGGAAGTGAAAACGGGCGGGCCTTCTCAGAAGGCTCGGAAGTCCCGCTGGCCTCCTGACAAGTCTTCCAAGACTTCCCCGAAGAGCTTCGGCGAGCCAGAGAGAGCTCCGGAGAAGCCCTCACGTCTTCTGAGGAGGCCTTCTCTTCCTCCTTTCCTCCGGGCTCGCCACCGCCCTGGCCCACGCCCCGCGAGAACAGCCCCGCCCGTGACCCCGGCGGCACGCCCGGGCCAGGCCGCGCCCGCCCGACGGGCGTGGCCCGGGCCGCAGCCCGAGCCACAGCGTGGCGGGCCTGCGGATGGCGGCGGCGGCGGCGCAGAGGCCTCGGAGAAGAAGACACGCCAGAAACATAGACTTTTGGCGCTCCGTGCGGCTTTCTCTTGGATCTGCGGTGGGCCCCCCTCCCGGGCGGCGCCCCTGGCGCCGCCCCTGGCGCCGCCCCTGGCGCGCTCCGCGCGCCAGGGAGGGGGGTCCAGCGCGGATCCAAGAACTCCGCGCGGACCTCAGAGTACTCCAGATGTCGTAATAAAAGGGAGGGGGTCTGGACGCTCCAAGACAAGCCATTTCAGACCTCCCCCGTGGGAGAACCCTCCAAAACATCGTCCCCAGACCCCCCAGGCCCTCCAAGATAGCCTGGAAGAGACCCCCCCTCCGAAATGAGACCCCCCTCCCTTTATTACGAAATCTGGAGCATTTGTGTGTGTGTGTTGATGCCGCTTTTGCGTTCCCCGAACAGCGCGGCGGACCTGCGCGATGGCGGCGGCGGCGATGCGCAGGCCAGGCGCTGAGGTTCTGCTCTCCACGCGCGAACCCCCAACCAGACGTCTCACTTCGGAGGGCACCAACTATACACCAACACCGATCCTGGGTCCAGGGTGATCCTGGCCAGGATCGGTGTTGGTGTATAGTTGGTGCCTTCCTATCACTGCGCACCACCGCAGGAGGAGATGACGGGCAGGGACGCGGGCTGCGGCCCAGGTGGGCCGCTCGCCTCTCAGCCCCAGCGTCAAGTCGGGCCTGTCCCTCTACAGGAGGAATATCCAGAAGTTGTAAAACAATGGTCTGGGGACTTGTTTTTTGTATTTTCCGACCATTTGGGAGTATGTTTTGAGTGTTTTTTATTGTTCGTCGAAAATTCCCCTGTAGGGGGACAGGCCCGACTTAACCCCAGCGCCCGCGACGCCCCTCGACACTCGAGGCCCAAGCGTGGCGAGCTGCGCATGCCGACGGCGACATCGGCGGCGGCCACGGCGGGCGTTGGCGGCGACGAGAGCGATGGCGCCCACGTCGACGACGACGACGGCAGCGACGACGGTGACGGGTGCGGCGGCGGCGAGGCGGAGCAGGATGGCGATGGTGATGGTGATGGTGATGGTGATGGTGATGGTGATGGTGATGGTGATGGTGATGAGGATCGGGATTGGGATCGGGATGGTGCTGGTGATGTGTGATGGGGGTGGTGATGTTGATGAGGATGAGGATAAGGCTGATGCCGCTGATGCTGATGCTGACGCTGGTGCTGATGATCATGATGAGGACGAGGATGAGGATGATGACGGTGTTCAGAATGAGGATGATGATGTTGCTAATGATGATGCTGATAATGATGCTGGTGATGCTGATACTGCTGATGATGATTGTGACGATGCTTTTCATGATGAGGTTGATGATGATTATGATGCTGATGCTGATGCTGATGCTGATGCTGCTGATGATGAATAGAAGATGATCATTTTGGTGGTGATGATGATGATGCTGATGATGATGATGATGGGTATGGAGACGAGGGTGAGGATGATGAGGAGGATGACAATGACGATGACGATGACGATGACGGCGATGACGACTACGATGAGGACGATGATGATGACGACGATGACGATGACGACGACGGCGACGACGGCGACATCGACGATGGCGATGATGAAAATGAGGATGCGGTTGATAATGATGATAATGCTGATGATGATGTGGTGATGAACATGAAAGTGCAGATGCTGATGATGCTGATGATGTTGATGCTGAAGATGATGCCGATGATGGTGCTGATGATGATGCTGCTGATGATGATGATGATGAAGCTGATGATGATGATGCTGATGATGATGATGATGATGTGGATGCTTATGATGATGATACTGATGATGTTGATGATGATTATGATGATGATGCTGATGCTGCTGTTGCTCATGATGATGAGGATGATGCTTCTGATGACGCTGCTGCTGATGATGCTGATGATGCCGATCATCCTGATGATGTTGATGCTGATGCTGATGATGACGATGCCGATGCGGATGAGGATGAGGCATACGACGACGATGCTGCTGATGATGCTAGTGGTGTTGATGATGATTGTGGTGAGGCGGATGCTGATGATGCTGATGATGATGGAATACATCATCCCCCCAAGCTCTCTCTTCATAGGCTTCATAATGTCTCACTTCCACAGGGAAGTGCCCCGTTCGGGGACAACCGTGTGACAACCTTGACGCGTGCCAACACACCATTTCTCAGGACCTGACGATCCTGGGATTTTCGCACCGTGAATCAACGTAATTGTTGCGCCCTGGCAATCCTGAATCCTTTCCAAAACACCGTTTCTGGAAGGTTGGCAGTGAGAAATAGTGGCAACTCTTGCGATGTGTTTGAAAAGAACGGGCGCGTCGCTAAGGCGAGAGCCACATGTTGAAAAGGAACCGCCCTCAACCCGTGAAACCCTTGCAAATGTTTAAACCGAATGTGCTCGGCGCTATGGCGAAAGCCACATTTTGAGAAGGAGCCGCCCTCAATTCGCAACACCCTTGCAGATTATCAGGACGAGTTCGCACGTCGCTAAGGCGAGAGCCACAGCTTGAAAACCACCGGTCGTCAATATGTGAAGCTCTTGCAAATGTTTTTGACGAGCGTCCGGGCCGCCATGGCAAGAGCCACACTTTGAACACCTCTTGTCTTCAACATGTGTCGCTCTTGCAACTCTTAAATACTTATGTGCGCGGTGCTGCGGCGAGAGCCACAGTTTGGAAGCGACCCGCCCTTCATCTGTGAGACGGTTGGCAGTCTGTAAGTTTTGGCCTCATGCATGGTGAGGAAGTCTGAGGCGAAATGCCCGACCCGCCCTTCCGACTGGACTGGCCTCGGGGTGCGACAGGGAGGAGCTATCCATGAGAAGAAAGAGTGAAGAAGGCGGCTGAGACGGAGGGACATCATGAGTATGTTGCTGCTGCTAATGATGATGATGATGATGATGATGGTTATGGTGATTGTGATGGTGATGATGATGCTGATGATGATGGTGATGATGCTGATGACGATGACGATGATGACGATGTTGTTGATGCTGCTGATGCTGAAGAAGAAGATGCTGACGACGATGACGACGACGATGATGATGATGAGATGATGGTGATGATGATGATGATGATGCCGATGCTGATGCTGATGCTGATGCTGATGCTGATGCTGATGATGGATGATGATGATGATGATGATGATGAGGCTGACGATGATGATGATGATGATGATGCTGATGCTGATGCTGATGCTGATGATGATGATGAGGATGATGATGATGATGATGATGATGATGATGATTATGATGATGATGATGATGATGATGATGATGATGATGATGATGATGATGATGATGATGATGATGATGCATGATGGTGGTGATGGTGATGGTGATGGTGATGGTGATAATGGTGCTGCTGATGATGATGATTATGATGCTGCTGCTGATGATGATGCTGATGATGAGGACGAGGAGGAGGAGGAGGAGGATGAGGATGAGGAGGAGGCGGTCTCTGGCAAAGGCAGCGTTCGACGAATTTTCATTCCATCAGTCGGCAGGTCACTGGAAACAGGCCCAGAAAGAGGCCACGAGGCCGCCCAACACCTCGATCCCTCCCCCCCGTCCGAGCAGGAGGGCGACGGGGAGGACGGTGGGCGGCATCAGGATCGGGATGAGGGGGAGGGCGGGGAGGACGAGCAGGGAGGGGCGGGGAAAGCGGCCGACGGGCCCGCGCCGGGGGAGTTCGGCTCCTCCTCCTCCTCCTCCACCTCCTCCTCCTCCTCCTTATCATCATCATCATCATCATCATCAGCATCAGCATCAGCATCAGCATCAGCATCAGCATCAGCATCAGCAGCATCAGCATAAGCATCAGCATCAGCATCAGCATCAGCATCAGCATCAACAGTATCATCATACTAAGCATCATCATCACCACCATCATCATCAGCATCAGCATCACCATCATCAGCATCATCAACATCTTCATCAATATCATCACCATCACCATCATCACCATCATCACCATACACATCATCATCATCATCATCATCATCATCATCATCACCATCGTCATCGTCATCGTCGTCACCATCACCATCACCACCACCATCATCATCATCATCATCATCATCATCATCATAACCATCATCATGAGCATCCTCACCATCATCATCATCATCACCATCATCACCACCACCATTACCATCAGCATCATCATCATCATCATCATCATCAGCATCGCGCCCGCCAGTGAAGCCGCCGAAGAAGGAGGAGGACAAGAATACTCATAAGAAGAAGGAGACGAAGGAGGCCACGGCGCGCGCGGGATCGGCGGGTGGGGGCGGACAGGCCCGCCGCGGTCCCCGGCCCCCGTTCGCGGAGGAGGAGGAGGAGGAGGAGGGGGAGGAGGAAGAGGCGGATGGGGGAGGGAGGGAGGGAGGGAGGGAGGGAGGGAGGGAGGGATAAGGAGGGGGAGGAGGAGGAGGAGGAGGAGGAGGAGGAGGAGGAGGAGGAGGAGGAGAGGAGGGCCAATGTAAGCCTAAGACGCATCAAAAATGTTGCAAGACACCCTCCCTCCAAGTTCCCTCTTCGTGGGTCCCTACAGTCAACCATGAGAGTAAGGATGGGGCAACTTTCCAAGGCTACCCTTGCATCCTTGCCCCTTCGGTATTCGGCATCCTTCGACATTATGTTGCGCTCCACACGGGAAACGTCAGCATGGCGTTCCAAGGCCCTTGCATCCTTGCCGCGCATCCTTACTATCCTGGTCGAGTGTACAAGCAATCATTGTAGTTGCCTTTGGCCTTTGCCGCCGATGACGGACGCTCCTAGCGGATGTACAGACGTGGTAGAAGCGCCCTAGCGGTCCTAGTGGTTAGGTTGAGCTGTTGTCGGGTTCGTTTTGCGTGTGTGCTCGTTTTTCTGAGCTGGGGCTCTGTGGGCATTATCTAATGGCGTTCGACCCATCCCGCCATCGTGCCTGGGTTATGGGTCACGGGCTTCTTGGATGTTCGTCGGGATGGCTTTGGGGGCCTCTTGGAGGCAATCTTGAAGGCTCTTGGGGGCCGCTTTGGGACCTCTTGGGGCGTCTTAGGGGCCTACTGGGGGCCTCTTGGGGCCTCTTGGGAGCCTCTTGGCGCCTCTTGGGGGCCTCTTGGGGCCTTCTGGGGGCATCTTGGGGCAGCAGGCTCGAATTGTCGGTTCGGGCTCCCCCTAATGGGCCCGTCTTGGGGTTCTCTTGGACCGCCTTGGGCGCCTTTTGGGCCGTCTAGGGGCCCTCTTGCGCCGTGTTGGGGCCCTCTTGGAGGCCTCTTGGGGGCCTGTTCGGCCGTCTTGGGCGCCTCTTGGGGGCCACTCGGGCCGTCTTGGACGCCGTGAAGGCCGAGAAGTCGTTCATAGTAAAAATGTACGCATTTCGACTAAATTTGACGATTTGGGCCCCTTGGGGGGCGCTGTTGGAAGCCTCTTTGGACGTCTTGGGCGCTTTTTCGGCCGACTGGAGGCCGTCTTGGGCATCTTCGCCCGATCGTTCAGCGATTGTGGAGGGCCCAGGAGGCCCTGGGTCTCTCCCAAAGAGGGCCTGGGCAAATCGGGAAACTCCCCCCCCGCTGTCCTGGGGCCCAGGAATTCCGGGGAAACCCCGATCCCCCCCCCTCAGGGCCCAGCAGAGCCACCCCAGCACCCACCCCCCGAGTTAAGCAAAAGCTTCATTTTGAATCTTTGAGGTTCCTTGAATTTCTCATTGAAAGAAATGCCCCATTGGACGACAACCGTCTGATTATCTCCAACCATTCCAGAACTGCATTCCTTTGACCTCAACACTCAGCATGACTGTTGCGTCCGAACAATCCTAAATCTTGCCAGAACGCCATCCCTGCTGGGGATACAACACCATGCATCAACTTGACTGCTGCGTCCTGGCCATCTCGAATCGTGCCAGAACGCGATTCCTGAAATTTCAACCATGCGAGTCCTTGAAATTGTCCAAACTTTGTAAGACGAGTGCTCGCGGCGCTAAGGCGAGAGCCACATTTGAGAAGGAACCGCCCCCTGCACCGGCGAACCAGTGTTCCACTTGTCAGTTCGGATTCTCCCCTTTGGGGCACTCTTGGGAGCCTCTGGAGCCCACTTGGGAGGCCTCTTGAACTATCTTGGGGCCGTCTTGGGGCCCTCTGGGAGCCTTTCGGTCTGACTTGGGACGATCCAGGGGGCCTCTTGGGCCGTCTTAGGCGGTCGGAAGCCCGAAAAGGCGGTGGCTCCAACATCTGTTCAAAACCATTTGGAAATCACATAATTTCGGCCGCTTGGGGCTCTCTTGGGCCTGTCCAGGACCATCTTGGGACTATTTTGAAGACTCTTAGAATTATTTTCGAGACATCTTGAGGCCTGCCACCTATTGATCCCCCCACTCTTGGGCCCTCTTGGAGCTCCCTTGGGGTCCCTTGGATCGCGCCTGGGGCTTCTCTTGAGGGCCCCGAAGGCCGCCCCTGGAAGTTCTGGCATCAGTGGCCCCCACCTGGCCTGGGTTTTTTTCGTCTGGGGACTTCAGGGGCCGCCACGCGCGCGTGAACTAGATATACAAGTCACCTGTTACCAGATATTGCGAAGGCCTTACGGCCGGTGCCGCCGACCCTGAATGGCGACGACGACGACGACGACGAGCGCTCTTGGGGGCCTCTTGGGGGTAGTTTGTGGGCCTCTTGGGAAGCTCTCAGGGACCGCTTGGAAGCCTCGTGGGGGCCTCTTGGGGCTTCTGGGGGTCTCTTGGAGGGGGCCTGGGACGTCTTGGAGGCTTCTTGGACGGTCTTGGGGCTATCGTGGGCGTTTTCGGCCGATCTGTGGGCGACTCGGGGCCCTCCTGGGCCGTCTCGGGGGCCATTCTGGGCATTCGGACCTCATTTGGAGTGTTTTCGAGGCGTCGAGGCCGCCCGAGGGAAAACGAATCTGCCCCCCCCCCCCCCCACCCCCCCGGGACCCCCCCCGGGACCCCCCCCCTCGGGGAAGGGATCGAAGGGAAGGGGCTTCCCTTCGACTCGATTACGACACTGCTAGATTTTTCTCTCGCTCACGAGCTTGAGAAGGAAGCTGCAGGGAAATGGGGCGACGGAGGCGACGACCGACGGAAACGACGACTCGAACAGCCAAGCCCCTCGCACACGCCGACAGGGTCGGCGGATTCTAGCACTGCTCTGCCCACTTGGGCCTGTGAATTATCAAAGCTTGCGAGTCCCTCGCCATCTACAAGGCTCACGAAGCCCTCGAGACACACCATTCGACGACATGCAGTATATGCCGAGCAGAAGGAGAACACCACACGGTCAGCTCGCTCCATCTTGTGCTTGTCCCTGGCATCTTTTTCGAGCACAGCCAGAGAAGGTTGCAGCGAGTCCGACTCAGGGCCCAGGGTCCCATCGGCGAGGCGCACAGCGACACGCACAGACTCCGAGGCCAAGGGCACATCACCTGAGCATAGAATATAACGTGCATCCCAGTTCCAAGCCCAGGGGCAGCATATTTTCCCAAACTCCAGGGTTCGGGACCTGACTTCGCCCAGCTCGGTCTCTCTTTCGGCCCTGAAGGTGGGCCAAGGCGGCCATAGACGGCCTCAAGAAGACGCAAAGAGACCCCAAAGACCGCCTTGACCTGCCCAAGCCGGCACAAGATCGCCCCAGACACCCCCAGGACCGCCCATCACTTCCGAGGGTGGCTCCAAGAGGCTCGCCAAGGTGACCGCAAGAGGCCTACATCGGGCCATCTGCTAACGCTGTGCCGCTTCTTTGCGTCAGCGTCCAAGAGGGCCCACGAGGCCCAAATATCGCCCCAAGACGGCCCAGGAGGCCCCCAAGAGAAAGAGGCGCCCAAGGCGGCCCACGAGGTCTTCAGTAAGAGCCCAAGAGGGGGAACTCGAACCGACATTCCGAGCCCTGCGCCACAGGAGGACCCCCCTCGACCGCCGGTAGGCCCCCAAGAGGCCCCAGTGGGGCCCCAGGATGCCCGCAAGAGGCCCCCTGCAGGCCCACCATGGGCCCCAAAGAGGCCCCCCTTAGAGTTAAGTCGGGCCTGTCCACCTACAGATGGATTTTCGACGAAAAATGCAAAACACTAAAAGATACTCCAAACTAGTCCAAAAATAGTACGGGGACTATTTTTCGAGTATTTAATCGCTTCGCTCATTCCGCCGGCCCGTATTGTGCCATCGCAGGCGTTTGCTTGCGCGTTCGTGGCCTCTTGGAGCCTCGGTGGGGCCGTTTGGGGCCTCTTGGCGCCTCTTTTTAGGCCTCTTGGAGAACTCGGGAGGCCTCCAGGGGGCCTCCTGAGCTCTCGTGACGGTCTCTTGGGGGGCTTTCGGCGGGCTCTTGGCGGTATTTGTTGGTCCTCTTGGGGCCTGGGGCCTGACGTTGTTGGTCCTCTTGGGGCCTCACGGGAGCTTATTGGGGCGTCTTGGGGGTGTCTTGGAGAGTCTCTTGGGGCCTCTTTCGGGGTCCTGGGCGCCTTCTGGGGCGGAGGGCTCGATTTTTCAGTTCTCGGTTCCCTTCTTGAGCCCCTCTTGGGCCCGTCTTGGGGCCTCTTGGTCCGCCTTGGGCAGCACTTGGGCCGTCTGGGGGGCGCTCTTGGGCCGCTCCGGGGCCGTCTTGGGAGCCTCGTGGGCCGTCTTGGAGCAGTCTTGAAGGCCTCTTGGGCCCTCTTGGAGCGTCCGGAAGCGAAAAGGCCAGAACGCAAAAAAACATAGAAAAAACAAATGAAAATCAACGATTTTGGCAACTTGGGGCCCTCTTCGGAGGCCTCTTGGAAGGCCCTTGGAGCGTCTTGGAGGCCTCTTGGGCTGTCTTGGGGCCATCTGGGGCGTCTTCGGGCGATCTTTGGCCGTCTCGGGCCTCTCTTGGACCGTCTAGAAAGCTTCTCGGGGCCCTATTGGACCGATCTGGAGCCCTCTTGGACTCCGAAACAGAACTCCGGCATCTTTGACCCGACCTTGCCGGGACCTTGCCGGGGACTTGCCGGGACCTTGCCGGGGTACTTTTCGTCCGGGGACCCCCAGGGGCCGCCCCGCGCGCGCGAACTAGAAATACTGTTAACCAGGTACCGGAGATCTTAGCACGCCCTGAAATAGTACGGGGACTATTTTTCGAGTATTTCTTGACCTTTTTGTTGCATGATTGGAGTATTTGCATTTTTCGCCGAAAATCCCCTTGTAGGGGGACACGCCCGACATAACCCTAGGGACCCCAAGGGGCTTTACAACTGTTTTTGAGATGCCCCCGAGCGGCATGGCATCTCTGAGTTCGATCCCAGTGATCAATTGGCACGCTTGCGCGTCACTGGTCTCGGGGGATCCAGGCGCTGGTCCGTGTAACGAAGTGTTTCAGCTCCACCCTGGATGACCATCCAGGATCACTTGTATTACTTCTGAGATCGCACTCTACCCCTTCCTGACACATACTGGACAAGGAGTAGGATCAGCAGTTCAAGGAGGAGAAAACTGACGCTGAGGCGGATGATGAGGATGACTCGAAAGAAGACGCCCACCCAGGGCCCCGCCAGGTCGTCGTCCAAGGCCATGCCGACACGCTTGAGCTAATCTGGGAGGTCATGGCTGCCCCTGCGCTGGCTCCTGGGGCCATCTCAAGACAGCCCCAATCAAGCAGTGGCGAAGCGTCCTGGCTTGCCTGTAGGTTCACCAACGAATGTTCTTAGAACCTTTTGGGGTTTGGACGAAATGTTCTGAGAACATTTCTGGCCGAGACTGCTTTCTTTTCTTACATCGGGCGTATCGAAAAAGGCCAGGACGGTCGGTGCCAAGAAGGCCCAAGAGGGCCCCAAGACGGCCCAGAAGCCTCTCCAAGTAGGCCCAAGACGCACCAACAGGGACCCAGGCAGAGGTCCCTCAGACGCTGGGACCGACAGCCCGCCTTCGCGGGTCCCCACGACGCGCCCCAAGACGCTCAAAGGTTTCCCCTTGAGGTCCCCCGAGACCTCCGAACATATTCCACGAGGGTCCCAGAGGCAACCCAAGGGCCCCAGACAAAGTCTCGTTTGCAACCTCGATCCCCCTCGATCCTCGACCCCTCCCTTCTCCCTCCCCCGCCCATCCCTCGATCCTCGACCCCCCTCGATCCTCGACCCCTCCACCCCCTCGATCTTTTTCCCTCCATCCTTCTCGATCCTCGACCCCTCGATCCTCGATCCCTCCCTTACCCCACTCCCTTGCTTTCTCCGGGTGGTTTTCGGGTCTACGAGCCGAGCCTCTCGAGACGACTCGGACCGGGCGGAGGAGGAGGAGGGAGGACAAGGGGAGGCCCAGGACTGTGCTCCGCCTGCGTTTCATCACAGCGCCATGGACTGCGCTAGAATCTGCGCGCCTGTGGTTCTAGTCAGTTGTTAAGGATGATCGGGTACCGATTTCAAAGAAAGAGAGGGAGGACCAAGGGGACGAGCAAAGTGGAGCTGGGAGGACATGACACGCATGACATACTGTTGCGAGGGGGGAGCGAGACACAAGTCTCAATGCTGCGCGCAGGTTGAGGTGCCCATGACGTGTCCCGGGAAATTCAACTTCGACGGCGCGGGCATCCTGGAGATTTGCCTTGTTGGCCTTATTCCCTTCTCTTGTTCTGCGCTCGGGGTCCACCTGCTCCTCCCCCTCTTCCTTCTGTGCCCCTGCTCCTCATCCCCCTTCCCCCTAGCCCCCTCCACTCCTTTTCCTTCCTTTCCTTTCATTCCTGCCTCCTCCTCCTCTTCCTTCCCTCCTCTTCCTCCTCCCTCTCTCCCCCCCTGCCTCCCTCCCTCCCTCCTCCCTCCATCCCTCTCTCGCCCCTGTTGTCCTTTCCCGCCCGTTCCCTCCCTCCCTCCCTCCTCCCCTCCCTTCCCCCCTCCCTCCCTAGCCCCCCTCTCCCTCCCCCCTCCCTCGCTCCCTCCCCCCTCCCTTCCTCCCCCGCCCCTGTCCTCCCTCTCCCCCTTCCTCCCCAGTGAGGGCGAGTTGCTATGAGTAACTGCTGGTCTCGTCTCGGATTGCCGGTCGTCTGGGGTTCTGGGGGCGGCCTGGGGGTTGCTTCGTTTTCGGGCCGCGGGTCCCGGGGGCGTCCCTGGTGGCCGCGTTCGGTTGCCCGCTGGTCTCCGCCCCCGCGGGGGTGGTGGGGCCCTGGCCACGGCCCTCCCTTCCTGGAGGGCCGTCGCTGGGGCGCACCTCTCAGTGGGACCCTCGGGCTCCTCGTCGCCCCTCCCGCTCGCGCGCGCCGCCGCGGCGGCAGGCGGACCTCGGTCCGCCCTGGTCCACGTCCCACGTCCCCCTCCCCTCCCCTGCCCCGCCCCGCACCGCAGGAGCTGCTGCCTACAGGGTGGCACGACGAGAAGGCCGGGGGCAGCTCGCAGGCGGTAGAGGCCGGCGCTCCCATTGGTGGTTCAAATTGATAGGGTCTTGCGGGATGGGGTCCTGAGGACAGGAAGGGGTCCAAGGGTGGAGTGGAGGGTTTGAAGAATGAGAGACGATAGTGGGTGGAGGGGTGATACGGGAGGAAGGGTCATGATGATGGTGATGATGATGGTCGTAGTGGTGATAATGGTTATTGTGATTATGCTGATGATGCTCTGATGGTGGTAATGATGATGTTGATGTTGGTTGTGGTGGTGGTGGTGATGCTGATGGTGACGATTTTGACTGACGGTGGCGACGTTGATGATGATGATGATGATGATGATGATGATGATGATGATGCTAATGATGACGACGGTACTGATAATGATGATGACGACGATGACGATGCTGAAGATGATGCTGCTGTTGATGATGGTGCTGTTGATGCCGATGATGATGATTCCGATGATGCTGATGAAGATGATGAGGATGATTATGAGGATGAGAATAGGGATAAGGAGGATGAGGAGGATGAGGATGACGGTGCTGATGATTATGGATGGCTGGCGGTGCTGATGGTGGTGATAATGGTGGTGGTAATGTTGATGTTGACGATGCTGCTGATGTTGGTTGTGGTGATTGTGATGCTGACGGTAGCGACTTTGATTGTGATGGTGGTGACGCTGCTGATGCTGACGATGATGATTATGATGATGATGATGATGATGATGATGATGATGATGATGATGATGATGATGATGATGTTGATGATGATGATGATGCTGCTAATGTTGATGATTATCATGCTGCTGCCGATGATGATGATGATGCTGATGATGATGATGATGATGACGATGCTGATAATGCTGACCATGATGACGATGCTGCTGATACCGCTGATGATGCTTATGATGGTGGTAGTGTGGATGCTGATGCTACTGATGGTGACGATGCTACTGATATTGATGCTGCTGACGATGCTGAGTTTGCTGATGATGCCGATGATGAGTATGATGATGAGTCTGATGATGCTGATGATGTTGATGATGATGCTGGTGTTGATGATGCTGATGCTGACGATGCCTAAGATAATGATAGTGATGCTGCTGATGCTGTTGATGGTGCTGATAATGGTAATGCGGATGATGATGAGGATGAGGATGACACTGATGATGGTGGATGGTTGATAGTGCTGATGGTGGTGATGATGATGACGGCTGTGCGTGTGATGATGTTTGTCATGGTAATGATGATGACGACGGTGATGATGATGTTGATGTTGATGCTGATGATGGTGAGGATGATGATGATGTTGATGCAGGTGATGATTATGCTGCTGATGATGATGATGCTGCTGTTGCGGATGATGTGGTTACTGATGTTGCTGTTGCTTATATTGATGATGGCGGTGATGCTGATGTATTGGCGATGATGATGGCGAGTCCGATGTTGATGTTGCTGCTGATTATGTTAATTGTTGGTGACGACACTGACAGTGGTGGTGAGGATGACGACGGTTGTGATGGTGATGACGGTGATACTGGTAATGGTAATCAGGGTGAGGTTGGTGATGGTGGTGGTTACGGTGGCGATGATGTTGAATATGATGATGGCCTTGATGAGTATAGTTGTGGTGGTGATGCTGGTGATTATGCTGATGAGGAGGCTGATGAGGATGATGATGCGGCGGAGTTGGTGAGGACTTAATGGAGAATGTGATGAAAAAACGGAGGAGGACGACGAGCCGTCTTGGACGCCATCTTGGCTGTCTTGGAGGCATCTGGGAGGCCATCCTGGGCCATCTTGGCCGTCTTGGGACCATCTTGGGCCATCTCGGGGCGGAACAGGCATTGACTTGTGCAGTTTCCGGGTGGCCGGCGGGACGGGCCGAAGCCCCAGGGGGAGTTTTTTGGGGAAAAAGGACCAAAACCAAAAGCCATATCGTCTGGCACGCCAGGCACCCCTTTGAACATCAAAAGTGGGCGGCGGATCGAAAACGCCTACGGCGAATCACCGCCGCCCCCTGCCTTTTTGGAAGCGCCTATGTGGCCGAACGTTGAGGCCAGACCTGCCAAGCTATCGGACCATGTGTTCCCCGAATCGGTTTGGAAAGCCTTCGGGGAACACGTGGGCATCTTGAAGGTCATCTTGGCCGTCTGGAGGCCATTTCGACCCTTTCGGGCCTTCTTGGAGGACGTCTAGGAGGGCTCTTGGGCCGTCTTGGAGGCCATCTTGAGCGTCTTGGAGACCTCTTGGGCCGTCTTGGGGGCCTCTTGGGGCCGTGTCTTGGGCCTCTTGGGCGATCTTTGGGGGCACTTGGGCCGTCTCGGGCCGTCGGAAGGCCTTTACAAAGCAAACGCCTCAATCCTTCAAACACTAATGGAAATCAATGTTTTGGGCATTTTCGGGCCTTCCTAGATGCCCTCTTGGAGGCCTCTTGGGCCGTCTTGGGCCAGCTTCGAGCCAACTTCGGCCATCTTGGTGGGTTCCAGGTCCGTCTGACGCCGTCGGAAGCCGTTTGGGGGGCCTCTATGGGCCGACTTGGGGCCCTCTTGGAATGCTCGAGGGCCGTCTTGGAGGCCATCTTGGGCGTCTTGGAGGCCTCTTGTGCCGTCTTGGGGGCCTCTTGGGGCCGCCTTGGGGCCCTCTTGGGCCGTTCTGGGGCCATCTTGGAGGCCTCTTGGGCGATCTTTCGGCGATCTTTGGGGGCTCTTGGGCCGTCTCGGGCCGTCGGGAGGCCGAAACGAAGCAAATTTCAAAATGCTTCAAAAACCTGAGACACATCAATGTTTTTGGCATTTTCTGGCCTTCCTGGAGGCCCTCTTGGGGGCCTCTTGGGCCGTCTTGGGCCAGCTTCGAGCGACCTTCGGCCATCTTGGTGGGGTCCGGGCACGTCTGACGCCGTCGGGAGCCGTCTTGGGGGCTTTTCTGGGCCGACTTGGGGCCCTCTTGGGGCGCTTTGGGGCCGTCTTGGAAGCCGTCTTGGGCGTCTTGGAGGCCATCTTGGGCGTGTTGGAGGCCTCTTGGGCCGTCTTGGGGCCCTCTTGGGGCCGTCTTGGAGGCCACTTGGGCTGTCATGGGGCCCTCTTGGGCGCCTCTTGGGCGATCTTGGGGGCCTCATGGGCCGTCTTGGGCCGTCGGAAGGTCGAACGTGTGCAAATGCCAAAATCCTCTAGAAACCTAAGGAAAACACATGATGTTGGCCTCTTCGGGCCTTCCTTGAGGACCTCTTGGAGGCCTCTTGGGCCGTCTTGGAGGCCTCTTCGAGGCCTCTTGGGCCGTCTTGGGTCAGCTTGAGGCCATCTAAGGCCGTCTTCGGTGCATATAGTGCCGTCTTAGTGGCATCTTGGGGCCATCTTGGCCGTCTTGGAGGCCATCTTTGTCGTCTTCGAGACATCTTGGATGCCATCTTGGGCCATCTTGGCCGTCTTCGAGGCCATCGAGGGCGTCTTCGAGGCCTCTTGGGCCGTCTTGGGGCTCTCTTGGGGCGAGCCTCTTGGGCCGTCACGGGGCCATCTTGGAGGCCTCTGAGGCGACCTTGGGGGCCTCTTGGGCCGTCTTGGGCCGTCCGAGTGCCGAAAATGCGCAAATGCCAAAATCCTTCAAAAACCTAAGGAAAACCAATGATTTGGGCGTCTTCGGGCCTTCCTGGAGGACCTCTTGGAGGCCTCTTTGGCACGTCTTGGAGGCCTCCTGGGGGCTCTTGGGCCCATCTAAGGCCGTCTTGGGTGCATCTTGGGCCGTCTTGGAGGCATTTTGGGGCCATCTTAGCCGTCTTGGAGGCCATCTTGGCCGTCTTGGGGGCATCTTGGAGGCCATCTTGGTTCATCTTGGCCGTCTTGGAGGCCATCTTGGGCGTCTTCGAGGCCGTCTTGGGGCCGTCTTGGGGACCTCTTGGCCCGTCATGGGGCCATCTTGGAGGCCTCTTGGGCGATCTTGGGACGACTTTGGGGGCCTCTTGGACCGTCTTGGGCCGTCGGAAAGCCGAAAATTCGCAAATGCCAAAATCCCCCAGAAACCTAAGGAAAACACATGATTTTGGCCTCTTCGGGCCTTCCTGGATGACCTCTTGGAGGCCTCTTTGGCTCGTCTTGGAGGCCTCTTGGGGGTGTCTTGGGCCATCTTGGAGGCCTCTTGGGAGCCTCTTGGGCCGTTTTGGGCTCTCTTGAGGCCATCTTAGGCGGTCTTGGGTGCATCTTGTGGCCGTCTTGGAGGCACCCTGGGGCCATCTTAGCCGCCTTGGAGACCATCTTGGCCGTCTTGGAGGCATCTTGGAGGCCATTTTTGGCCATCTTGAGCGGAAAAGCCGACGAGATTGGGGAATTGAGCGCCTTCCGGGTGGCCGGCGGGACGGGCCGAAGCCCCAGGGGGAGTTCTTTTGGAAAAAGAACAACAACCAAGACCTAGAGGGTTCAGCACGCCAGGCCCCCCTGCGATGAATCGACAGGGGGCGGCGGATCGAAGACGCCTACGGCGAATCACCGCCGCCCCCTGCCTTTTTGGAAACGCCGATGTGGCCGAAAGTTGGACTAGAGCTTGGCCAAGCTATCGGACCATGAGTTCCCCGAGTCGGTTTGGAAAGCTTTCGGGGAACACATGGGAGAGAATGATTATGAACAGGAAGAGGAAGAGGAAGAAATAGAGTAGGAGGATGAGGGTTGTTAGGAGTCTCTTGGGGCACCCTTGGGGTCTGTTGGGGGCTTCTTGGGGGCCTCTTCGAGGCCTCTTGGAGGCATCTTGGGGGCCTCCTTGGGCCTCTTGGGGGCCTTTGGGGGCTTCCTGGGGGTCTCTTTGGCCGTCTTAGGGCGTTCCTGGTCCGTCTGACGCCGTCTGGAGCCGTCTTGGGGGCCTCTCTGGGCCGTCTTGGGGCCCTCTTGGGGCGCTTCAGGGCCGTCTTGGAGGCCATGTTGGGCGTCTTGGAGGCCTCTTGGGCCGTCTTGGGGCGCTCTTGGGGCCGTCTTGGGGGGCCCTTGGGCCGTCATAGGGCCTTCTTGGAGGCCTCTTGGGCGATCTTGGGGGCCTCTTGGGCCGTCGGAAGGCCGAAAAGAAGAAAACGCAAAAAACCTTCAAAAACCTAAGGAAAACCAATGATTTTGGCCTCTTCGGGCTCTCCTGGAGAACGTCTTGGAGGCCTCTTGGGCCATCTTGGAGGCATCTTGGGGCCATCTTGGCCGTCTTGGAGGGCATCTTGGGCCGTCTTGGAGGCATCTTGGAGCCATCTTACCCGTCTTGGAGGCCATCTTGGCCGTCTGGGAGGCATCTTGGAGGCCATCTTGGGCCATCTTGGCCGTCTTGGAGGCCATCTTGGGCCAAGTTGGGGCAACAAAGGCATTGACAGACGGATTTTGGGAAAATTACGGGTGGCCGGCGGGACGGGCCGAAGCCCACTGGGGAGTTCTTTTAGAAAAAGAACCAAAACCAAAACCTGAAACATCCAGCACGCCGTGCACCCCTGTGGCAAGACCACAGGGGGCGGCGGATCGAAGACGCCTACGGCGAATCACCGCCGCCCCCTGCCTTTTTGGAAGCGCCTATGTGGCCGAACGTTGAGGCCAGACCTGCCAAGCTATCGGACCACGTGTTCCCCGAATCGGTTTGGAAAGCCTTCGGGGAACACGTGGGCATCTTGAAGGTCATCTTGGCCGTCTTGGAGGCCTCTTGGGCAAGCTTTGGGCGATCTTTGGGGCTTTTTGGGCCGTCTCGGGCCAGCTTCGAGCCAACTTCGGCCATCTTGGTGGGTTCCTGGCACGTCTGAAGCCGTCGGAAGCCGTTTGGGGGGCCTCTATGGGCCGACTTGGGGCCCGCTTGGAATGCTCCAGGGCCGTCTTGGAGGCCATCTTGGGCGTCTGGGAGGCCATCTTGGGCGTGTTGGAGGCCTCTTGGGCCCTCTTGGGGCCCTCTAGGGGCCATCTTGGAGGCCACTTGGGCCATCATGGGGCTCTCTTGGGGGCCTCTTGGGCGATCTTGGGGGCTTCTTGGGCCGTCTCGAGCCGTCGGAGAGCCGAAAAGGCGCAAATGCCAGAATCCTTCAAAAACCAATGAAAAATCAATGATTTTGGCCTCTTCGGACTCTCCTGGAGGACCTCTTGGAGGCCTCTTGGGCCGTCTGGGAGGCCTCTGGGGGGCCTCTTGGGCCGTCTTGGGCCGTCTTGGACTCTCTTGGGCCGTTTTGGAGGCCGTCTTGGACCATCTCGGGCGGACTTGGAGGCCATCTTGGGCCATCTTCGCGATTTTTTGAGGATGTCCCGAGCGAAACGGCCGTTTTTTGGAGGATTTTTTCCGGTCGTTGAGCACCTTCCGGGTGGCCGGCGGGTTCTGCCGGAGCCCACTGGGGAGTTCTTTTGGGAAAAGAACCAAAACCAAAACCTGAAACATCCAGCACGCCGTGCACCCCTGCAAGCAGGGGGCGGCGGATCGAAGACGCCTACGGCGAATCACCGCCGCCCCCTGCCTTTGTGGAAGCGCCTATGTGGCCGAACGTTGAGGCCAGACCTGCCAAGCCATCGGACCATGTGTTCCCCGAATCGGTTTGGAAAGCCTTCGGGGAACACGTGGGCGTCTTGATGGTCATCGTCGCCGTCTTGGAGGCCTCTTGGGCGATCTTTCGGCGATCTTTGGGGGCTCTTGGGCCGTCTCGGGCCGTCGGAAGGCCGAAAAAAGGGAAATGCCCAAATCCATCAAAAACCTTTGGAAAATCAGTGATTTGGCATCTTTTGGCCTTCCTGGAGGCCCTCTTGGGGGCCTCTTGGGCCCTTTTGGGCCAGCTTCGAGCCAACTTCGGCCATCTTGGTGGGTTCCTGGCACGTCTGACGCCGTCGGGAGCCGTTTTGGGGGCCTTTCTGGGCCAACGGGGGACCCTCTTGGGGCGCTCCAGGGCCGTCTTGGAGGCCATCTTGGGCGTCTTGGAGGCCATCTTGGGCGTGTTGGAGGCCTCTTGGGCCCTCTTGGGGCCCTCTAGGGGCCATCTTGGAGGCCACTTGGGCCATCATGGGGCTCTCTTGGGGGCCTCTTGGGCGATCTTGGGGGCTTCTTGGGCCGTCTTGAGCCGTCGGAGAGCCGAAAAGGCGCAAATGCCAAAATCCTTCAAAAACCAAGGGAAAATCAATGATTTTGGCCTCTTCGGACTCTCCTGGAGGACCTCTTGGAGGCCTCTTGGGCCGTCTGGGAGGCCTCTGGGGGGCCTCTTGGGCCGTCTTGGGCCGTCTTGGACTCTCTTGGGCCGTTTTGGAGGCCGTCTTGGACCATCTCGGGCGGACTTGGAGGCCATCTTGGGCCATCTTCGCGATTTTTTGAGGATGTCCCGAGCGAAACGGCCGTTTTTGGAGGATTTTTTCCGGTCGTTGAGCACCCTTCCGGGTGGCCGGCGGGTTCTGCCGGAGCCCACTGGGGAGTTCTTTTGGGAAAAAGAACCAAAACCAAAACCTGAAACATCCAGCACGCCGTGCACCCCTGCAAGCAGGGGGCGGCGGATCGAAGACGCCTACGGCGAATCACCGCCGCCCCCTGCCTTTGTGGAAGCGCCTATGTGGCCGAACGTTGAGGCCAGACCTGCCAAGCCATCGGACCATGTGTTCCCCGAATCGGTTTGGAAAGCCTTCGGGGAACACGTGGGCGTCTTGATGGTCATCGTCGCCGTCTTGGAGGCCTCTTGGGCGATCTTTCGGCGATCTTTGGGGGCTCTTGGGCCGTCTCGGGCCGTCGGAAGGCCGAAAGAAGGGAAATGCCCAAATCCATCAAAAACCTTGGGAAAATCAGTGATTTTGGCATCTTTTGGCCTTCCTGGAGGCCCTCTTGGGGGCCTCTTGGGCCCTTTTGGGCCAGCTTCGAGCCAACTTCGGCCATCTTGGTGGGTTCCTGGCACGTCTGACGCCGTCGGGAGCCGTTTTGGGGGCCTTTCTGGGCCAACGGGGGACCCTCTTGGGGCGCTCCAGGGCCGTCTTGGAGGCCATCTTGGGCGTCTTGGAGGCCATCTTGGGCGTGTTGGAGGCCTCTTGGGCCGTCTTGGGGCCCTCTAGGGGCCATCTTGGAGGCCACTTGGGCCATCAGGGGGCTCTCTTGGGGGCCTCTTGGGCGATCTTGGGGGCTTCTTGGGCCGTCTTGAGCCGTCGGAGAGCCGAAAAGGCGCAAATGCCAAAATCCTTCAAAAACCAAGGGAAAATCAATGATTTTGGCCTCTTCGGACTCTCCTGGAGGACCTCTTGGAGGCCTCTTGGGCCGTCTGGGAGGCCTCTGGGGGGCCTCTTGGGCCGTCTTGGGCCGTCTTGGACTCTCTTGGGCCGTTTTGGAGGCCGTCTTGGACCATCTCGGGCGGACTTGGAGGCCATCTTGGGCCATCTTCGCGATTTTTTGAGGATGTCCCGAGCGAAACGGCCGTTTTTGCGCACGGTGGCGGTTCTGCCGGAGCCCACTGGGGAGTTCTTTTGGAAAAAGAACCAAAACCAAAACCTAACAGCTCATCCAGCACGCCGTGCACCCCTGCAAGCAGGGGGCGGCGGATCTAGTGACCTTCGGCCCATGCCGCCACCGTGCCTGGGTTGTGGGTATGCCTCCTACCGGATGTTCGTCCGGATCTCGTGGGAGGCCTCTCGGGGCCCTCTTGGAGGCAGTCTTACGGCCCTCGGGGGCCGTTCTGGGGCCTCTTCTGGGCCTCTTCTGGGCCTCTTGGGGGCCTCTTCTGGGCCTCTTGGGGGCCTCTTGGGCGTCACTCGCCCTTCACCGTCTGCCCTTCGTCTTCTGCCGTCCTCCACTCCTCCCCCTCGGGGGGGGAGAAGGGCAGCAGGGCCCAGGGAAGGCGACCCCTTCCTGCGCACGCGCCCAGCCTCTCCTTCCCCGAGGAAGGAGGGCCCCCCAGCCATCGCTCTGGCCCCCTCCTTCCTCGTCCTCCCGCCGATGTCCCCCCCTTGCGTTGTTCTCCATCTGCGTCGCATGCTGCGCCGCTGTGCCTGGCTATGATGTGATGTGCCGGGCCGCCGGGCTATGTGATGTGCAGATTTTGAACGCTATTCGTTCCAATATTCATCCGCGGAGAGGCATGAGGGGGAGGATGATGGGGAGGGTGACGAGGAGGAGGAGGAGGATGAGGAGGATGAGGAGGAGGAGGAGGAGGAGGTCATGGAGGCGAATGGCGCAGTCAAGTTCCCATGACTTCTACATGCGGACACGTGTTTGTTCCCCCCCAAGTTCTTGGCCGATTCTGGGGCCAGAAAACGTGCCCCCTCCAGACTCCCTGCAGACGGCTGGCTCGCAGGGACGGGGCTCCTCGCACAGATGCAGCTCGATGGAGTACTGCGTGGCTGGTCTCCGCCCTCTTGTCTTCTCCCCTTCCCTCCCTTCCACTACCCTTTCTGTCCATCCCTCTTTCTCCTGCTCCTGCCGATCCTTCTTGTCGCCACTAGTTTTGCTCCTTGGTCCTGTTCTGTGCAGAGACAGTTTGTCGTGAACGCGTGTGTACCTCGACTGACCATTCGGGCCCCGTTGACAAATACAACGTGCCCACCAGCCGCAATCCCAAGGTAATTGAAAACGTCTGCCTGTTTTCGGGGTTTAGTGGTTTTCCCTCTTCCCTCAAGGGCTGGGCGGAAAACCAACTATATGTTCGATTCTTT
This sequence comes from Prorocentrum cordatum, assembly GCA_963575745.1. Classification (NCBI taxonomy): domain Eukaryota; class Dinophyceae; order Prorocentrales; family Prorocentraceae; genus Prorocentrum; species Prorocentrum cordatum. The sequence continues at coordinate 326,857 of CAUYUJ010001359.1, forward strand.
ACTACTTCATGTTTTTACTTACTTCTTTAGGCCGACGAGGGTACTTGCTGCAGAGCCCCACCCTGTTCGGACAGCCCACACAGGTCGACAAAGATGGCAAGCAGATTATACAGATGGACGGGCGCGCCTATTTTGCCGAGACGTGCACAGCCGGCGACTACAGCAACGAGCATTACCAGGCAAGCGGGAAGAGGCGTGTCAGGAGGGGTGTATCTGGAGGTTGCCAGATCGCTGCCTGGACCATACCAGGGAAAACTAGCGGAGAGAGAATTCGGAGAGGCAGTGCTGTGTCGGAGTGGAAAGGATGATGCTAGTCAGAACGGGGAACGATGATACCAGCACGCTCACATTTGGGGCCAGCTGTTGCACCCTGAGGACGTACTTGAAGCTGTGCTCATCGGATGTTCGCGTTCTCCATTCCTCTATATCTACCTCTCTCGATCGTTGTGTCTATATGTACCCTATTTTTGTCTACCTCTCAATATGTTTTTTTTTGTTCTCTCTCTCTCTCTATCAGGGGATGCTTTTGTCTGCGAGGGCCCCAAGCAGTGAATTGTTGCATTGAATGTGCAAGCTATGTTGTTCAAGCTGTGTGATGCAAGCTGTCTGGCTGATGCAAGGTGCAATGTACATATCTGTGGTGCAAGCTATGTGGTTCAAGCTATATGCTGCAAGCTATGTGGGAAGGAACGCGTTCTGCATTCGTTTGAGGGGGTGATCCCCCCGAATAACAAAACCATCACAGACGTCCGGAAATGGGAGGTCGAACCACCCCAGGCGCCAGACGAGGACGACGACGACGACAACGGCGACGACGACGACGACGACGACGGCGACGGCGACGGCGACGGCGACGGCGAAGGCGACGGCGACGGCAACGGCGATTGCAACGGCGGCGGCAACGGTGGGTCGGCGACAACGACGACGACGACGATGATGACCCCCATCTGGCGCCTGCAGATGACGACGACGACGATTACGACTACGACGACGACGACGATGACAACCCCCCTCAGGCGCCAGCGAACGACGACCACGACGAAACCGACTGGCGCCAGGGGGGTGGCCTCCCGTTCCCGAGGTGTCAAGAAATTTCTCGCACCCAAGCGCCAGTGAAACGCGCCCTCTCCTATGTGATGTCAGTTACGTTCGACCTACATGGTGTTTTTGCGATTGCGTGGGCCATTGTCGTTTCGATTTCGTTCTGCGGCAAAGACATGTTGAAAACCAAACGAGGGAACACGAGAAGAAAATGAAAACGAAACGCATCGCCCAGCTCGATCTTGGTGTGGTGCATTTTATGCCGTGGAAGCTATGTCGGGGCATGCTGCAGTGGAGACCCATGCCAAGAAACATCCTGCTTGCCTCCAGGGTGCCCTGGGTTTCTTGGGTTTCGATGGTTTGGGAGTCCCAGTGGACGTCCTGGAGTCTCAGGGTTGGGCTTCCTGTGGCAGGTTTCTTGTGGTCGGGCCTCCCTCCGCTGTATGCCGTGCAAGCTGTGTGGTGCAAGCTGCGGGCCGCCACGCGCGGCCACCCAGCGAGAAGCGAGGAAGCGCCGGCCAGGGAGCGAAGGGCTCCCATGGAGCCGCCCGGGGGCGGCCACGGCGGAGATCCGGGCGCCAAAGCCACGAAGCGCGTCGCCAGTTCCTTAGAAGCCGTGTGAGAAAGAACCCTGACCGCACGCATGGTCTGGGGAATATCCAGAGAGGGAGAGAGAGAGAGAGAGGGAGAGAGAGAGAGAGAGAGAGAAAAATAAAACAGAGAAAGAGAGAGAGAGAGAGACAGGGAGAGACAGGGAGCGAGAGAGGGAGAGAGTGGGACATACATGCAGAGAGAGAGAGAGAGAGATGTCAACATACATAGGTTATGTGAGAGAGCGTGATCCACCGCCGCTTTACTGTGGAAAATTGCCAACCTTTTCCTCCGGAACCCGGGGGTCGCCCCCCCCCCCCCCGAAAATCCCCCCCCCCCCGGCTGGAACCCCCCCCTCCCCCGGCAAACCGCCCCCCTCCCCTAACCCCTCCCCCGCCCCCCCTCCCCTTCGAACCCCCCCCCCTCCCCTCCGGATCCGGAAAACCGGGGGGGGTCACTACGGTTCGAACCCCCCCCCCCCCGAAAACCCGAGGGGGGTCACTACCGGTTCGACCCCCCCCCCCACGCACCGCCAGCAAACGACTCCCGGTCCCTACCACCGTCCGCATCACATCCCCCACTGTTGTTCCCAGCACCACTGTCCTCACCACCACTGTCCCCACTGGTTCCACCACCGTCCCTACTGTCCCCACCAGTGCCCCCACCACTGTCGCACTGTCCCCACTGTCCCCACCACTGTTCCCACCACGGTTCCACTCTCCCCACTGTCTCCACGGCCCCAACCACTGCCCGACTATCCCCACTGTCCCCACTGTCCCACTGACTCCTCCGCTGTCCCACTGAGCTGTCCCACTGTTCCCACCACTGTCCCCACTGTCCCCACCACTGTCCCCACTGTACCTCTGTCCCATTGTCCCACCGCCGTCCTCGCCACCGCCTTCACCACTGTCCCCACCACCATTGTACCCTCCACTGTCCCACTGTTTCCACCTCATGTCCCACTGTCCCCACACCACTGTCCCCACCACCACCGTCCCCACCACTGTCCACTGTCCCCCCTGTTCCCACCATTGTCCCCACCACTGTCCCCACCACTACCGTCCCCACCACTGTCCCACTGTCCCACTGTCCCCACCACTGTCCCGCTGTCCCCTCACCACTGTCCCCACCAACACCGTCCCCACCACTGTCCGCACCCCCACTCGGTTTTCGAAGGGGGGGGGGGGGGTTCGAACCGGAAGTGACCCCCCCCGGTTTTCGAGGGGGGGGGGGGTTCGAACCGGTAGTGACCCCCCCTCTTTTCATGATGAGCTGGGGGGGGGGGAGGGGTTCGAACCGGTAGTGACCCCCCCCCGGTTTTCCAGAGGGGGGGGGAGGGGGGGGGAGGGGTTCGAACCGGTAGTGACCCCCCCGGTTTTCCGCCAGCAGCGGTAGAACACTTTCTTTCGGTTATGTATACCTATATGTAAATTTCCACATGTATATCTACATGTATAGGGAGAGCGAGAGTGAGAAGGAGAGGGAGGGAGGGAGAGAGAGAGAGAGAGAGAGAACAAAAGGAAGGGACAGAACAGGAGAGGGCGATACACTGTATTCGACCTCTTGGGATTCCACAGGCATTGAACTTGCTGGGGAAGAGGATGCGGTACACTACCGACATTTCTGGACATGATGCGTCTTTCGAGTGTCTCATCTCTGATTGAAGTGCAGATATTTGCCCTGGTGTGGCCTCAGCGGGTGGGAGCATCTGACTTCGTTGGTCACAGCATGCTTGCGCTAACGATCTTAGCAGTATCATTCAGAACACGGGCGCTTCTCACCACTACCGGATCGTTTTTGGACGCCATTTCGAGAGGATGTCCATGCATTTGCACAGATTGCTTTCCCAGGGCCAGTTGACAGCAAGCACGCGTGTTAGAAGGCATCCCCCCCCCCAAAACAGGTGTCCGCTTGCTCTGTATGCTTCGCTCCTTGCCCTGGGGCTGGGGTCGACAGCTCAGGTGCCCCTCGCCTCCATTGATCAGCGGCAGACTCCCCATCCGAATGAGTGTTTTGTGCCTCTGGGAGACGAGGCGTTGGGAGCACTATGGCCGAATCCTCGTGGCGTCGCCGCCAGGAGCAGGTTGCGGCTGCAATGCTGCCATGTACCTCGTTTCCATGAGGCAGAACACCGACGAGTCCGAGTGTCGCGACTACTACTGTGACGCGAACAACGTGTGCGGTGGACCCTCTCTTCCCTCCTTCCAAGGGAAGGTGCGGGTGATGAGGACGGATTCAGGTGAGTGCATCGCGTTAAGGGGCGGGCTCGGTGCGCGTGGAGGGGGGTCTGGCGACGGCTGAGGCCGAGGGGACGATCCAAAAGGAGGAGCTGTGCCTCGGGGTTGGGAACATCGAAAGACTTGCCCATTCAGTTTGGATCCAGGCCTGGGTGGCCAACCTGCCCAGGAGCGTGCGGTTTTCCCATCGGGGGCCTGTCGCAGTTCTAGCAGCGTCGCATCGTCGTGAATATCCCTGGCCACTTCGGTCAACGCTTGGCAGTCTCTGAAGGTGGGATGAACTGCTTCTGGTGCACACTCTGAAAAAGGCTTCAGGAGCTCTGGCACGCGTTCTTTGCCAAGATCAATTTATTTGGTCTAAGGGGGATTTAGAGTTGGCTTGTAGCTGCTTGTTGCAACCAGCCACTTTCGCCGACCTTCGGTGCCTGCTTTTTTTGGTTCTGTGTTGGCCAATCCTCCCGCTGGTACATAACCAGCGTTCCTTCTTTTTGCGCGCCCGTCGTAGTCTTTGGCACTGAAGCGCGCAGCCCTGAAGCTCTTGACTTCAGCTTGGGAACTGTGCTGCCAGTGCCAGCAACTACCTGGTCCGTAAGATCGGCACTTCACGCCGGGGCGCATCGCCCTCATAGCAGTATGAGGCAGGCCGCTGCCGCTAACTGCTGACAGCCGGCATTGCAGGGCTCGACCTAAACGGCGTTTTGGCGATCTCGTGGACCGTTTTCGTTTTGATTTCGTTTTGCAGCAAAGGCGGAACGAACAGCGAACGAGATAAACCAAAAGCAAATCGAGGTCGAGCCATGTGGCATTGCAGTCAAAAGCGAAGTCCCGATGATGCCGGTGAGCCGTTGTGCAAGTTGTTCCATGGTGATCTTGAACAGTTCGTGGGGGCGATCTTGGTTTTCATTGTTCAAGTGGTCGAGAACCAATAGTTGGCTCAACGGTATGATTATTCTGTTCGTGCCTTCCAAGCCCGCAAGCTTTGTGGCATGGCTTCCTTTTGAACCATTGCTCGCCTTTGTTCGGCTGAATGAAGCTTGTTGTTTTTCTGCGCAGCTTTCTGCACATCTATATTGGATACGTTTTGCCACGCGCTAATCTGCTGTTTCGGTGATCGCTCCAAAGTGCACCTCTTTCTTCTGTGTGTCGATGCTCGCAACCTTTATTGCACTTTTTGCGCACACTTTCGCGGAAGTTACGAGCGCTTCTTCTCCAGACTCAGTCTAGGTCGGATGGCCACCAGAGCCTCTCTCTTCCTCTTTCTCCTCCCCACCGTCCCCCCTCCTCTCCTCCCTCCCTCTCGCTCTTCCCCTCCCTCCCTCCTTCTTGCCCCTCTCTCCTCCCTCCTCAATGCCTAAGATGTCAAGGCCAGCTTTGATAAACCGTTGCTATGTGGTGTCGTGTTTTCTGGATGCGGCCCTGCCCTGCGATGCCGAGTGGGGACCGTGCGTGACAATCAAGATCAGATCCAAAGCGCGCAGACTACGAGATTGGATGCTTTTCGGTTATTCTGCCAACGCCGAATGTTTCAACCTCCATCCATGGCCCAACCCACCCGCCAACGGATGCTGCCACAATAGCATCGTCTTCGAGCTATTCTGGGTTAGCATGAACATTGATTGTTCTTGAACTGGACGCCAGCTTTGGCAGTGGGGTCCCTCAAGTATCACGTACACACGAGAGCAGGGACAAGTTCCTGAACAAACACCGCAACTTCGAATATCTTCATACATGGACTCCGAGCAGGTCGTTACCCTGGGCGTGCGGGGAAGGGTTGCGGAGGCATCGGAAGAGACTCAACGAGAGCCCATCGTGGCGGGGGCAGTGGAACGTACACCATCATTATTGGCGTGTGTGGTAAGGGTTCAGGCGGAGTTCACGGGATGTGTTCAGCTACGGCGGTCTTAATGAGATGCGATGTCTGCTTCAAGACGATGGTGATAGCCAGCTGCATACAATAAACGTTGCTTGGGTATCCAAGGCCAACTGCCCCAATGGACACCACCGGAGTTTCAGCATGGAGGACTGCAGACTACCCAACTCTGTGGCGCATCAACGCGATGACTTTGGACGCGCCCAGATCGACACACTAGCAGTCAGAAGTACATTGCGAGACGTATAGCACATGCCGCAATCGTATCCAATCCAGCTTCCGATGATGCTACGGTGTCTGGGACAAGGCCTAGCCAGCGTTCAGAGCAGAACCGAGGAACCCGCTTGCAGCCCAAGTGTTTCAAGGCCAGGTCTGATCGCCAGCCCGTGATGGGGCTACGACCGTCCTAGATGGCGTGCGGCAATGTGTAGTGGCGCGCGGGCGCGGATGTCGGTGCCTCGTCGCCGTTGTCCTCCTTCTTCCCTTGTTCCCTCTCTGTCCCTTGCATCCTATCAGAAAGAGGAGCGGGCGGGGAACGGTGGAGAGAAGTGCCGAAGGGGACCGCGGGTCATGGTCAGGAGGAGGGGGATGAGGAGATTGGGGGTGGGAGGAGGGGGAGCGGGGAGGAATTGTGGAGGAGGAGGAGGAGGTGGAAGACGAGGAGGGGGAGGAGGCAAGGCGGAACGGGGGGGACGCTCAGACTGGACTGGAGGCCCTCCCCCTGGTGGCCGCCAGTCTTCGCCAAGAGGGAGGATGCTTCGAAGGAACCGACGGTGTCCGCGGTGTGGTACGTTCGGTTGTGTCGCAGTCGGTTTCGTTCGGTCGGTTCGGTTCGGTCGGTTGTTGTGTCGTTGCTGCGTCGCTGCGCCCTTCTGGGCTGCTCGTGGCTTGTCGGTTTCGGTCTCGTTGTCGGTTCGGTCGATTTTCGGTTGTGTTGTGGGCGTGGTCCCCCGGCTCCTCGCCATTCTCGGACTCTTGGGGGCCTTCAGATAATTATGAAAGCGCGCCGCTGGATCACCCTGAATTTGAAAAGGGGGGGGGGTGCTCACAGAACCCCCCCCCTTCAAAGGGGGAGGGAGATTTTCGACCCCCCCCCGCCTCCCTTAAAGGGGGGGGGGGGGGTCCAGACCCCCCCTTCAAAGGGGGGGGGGGGGGGGGGGGGTTCGGACCACCCCCCCCTCACCCCCTTGGCGCTGGAAGGGGGGGTGGTTCGACCCCCCCCCTCCCTTCGCTTGCGCCGAACAGGGGGCCAGGGAGGGGGCCTCTCCCGCGGGGGGGGGGTCTGGCCTCGGGAAAGTCACTGATGAGTAGTGAGCAGAGAGCGGTGAGTCGTGGGTAGTGAAGACAGAGTGGTGCGTATATAGTTGCGAGTAGTGAGGAGTGAGTAGTGCGTAGTGAGTAGTGAGTAGTGAGTCGTGCGCAGTGAGTAGTGAGTCGTGAGTAGTGAGTAGCGAGTAGTGGCTAGTGGGGAGTGGGTAGTGAGTAGTGAGTAGCGAGTAGGGGGTAGCGAGTAGTGAGTAGTGAGTAATGAGTAGGGCATTGTGAGTAGTGAGTAGTGAGGAGGGAGTAGCCAGTAGTGAGTAGTGAGTAGGGAGTAGCCAGTAGCGAGTAGGAGTAGCGAGTAGTAGTGAGTAGGGAGTAATGACAGTGAGTAGGGAGTAGTGCGTAGTGAGTAGTGAGAAGTGAAAAGTGGGTAGTTGGTAGTTGGTAGTGCGTAGGGAGTAGCGAGTAGAGAGTAGTGAGTCGTGAGTAGTGGATCCTGAGTAGTGAGTACTGAGTAGTGAGTAGTGAGTAGTGACTTGTGACTAGTGATTAGTGAGTAGGGAGTAGCGAGTAGTGCGTAGTGAACAGTGAGTGTTGTGTAAGGAGTAGGTAGTAGCGTGTAGCGAGCAGCGGATAGTGAGTAGTGAGTTGTGGGCAGTGAGTAGTGAGCAGTGAAGAGTGAGCACTCAGTGGTGGGTAGTGGCAAGTGGTTAGTGGGTAGTGAGTAGTGAGTGGTGAGTAGTGGACAATGAGTACTAATTAGTGAGTAATGAGTAGTGGGTAGTGACTAGTGAGTGGTGGGTAGTGAGTTGGGAGTATTGAGTAGTGAGTAGTGCGTAGTGAGTAGTGGGTAGTGGGTAGTGAGTAGTGGGGGCAGTGAGTAGTGAGAAGTGAGAACTGAGTATTGAGTAGCGAGTAGTCAGTAGTGGGTAGTGAGTAGTGAACAATTTGTACTGAGTGCTGTTTGAGGCTAGGGTTAGGGGTGGTAGGGGTCGGGTTCGGAGCCAGGGGGCGTCGTGGCGAAAAGGGGGGGGGTCGAATTTTGGCGGCCACAAGGGGGGGAGGGGGGGGGGTCCGGACCACCCCCCCCCCCTTTTGCAAGGGGGAGGGGGGGGGTTCCCGACGACGACCCGGAAAGGGGGGGGAGGGGGGGGGGTCCCCGACGACGGACCGGAAATGGGGGGAGGGTGGGGGTTTCCCCGACGACGGATCGGGGAGGGGGGGGGAGGGGTTCCCAACCCCCCCACCCCTTGGGGAGATCCAGCGGCGCGCCCTCGATAATTATTCGGGATGAAGCGCGTTGGTCCCAAGGCGAGGCCCACAGTCGTCTTCTCGTAAGAGCGACCTTTCGACGGCGTTACCTCTGGTGCGAGGTTTGCGGGAGGTGCGGGCGGACCGAACCCAAACACGCAGGCCGCTAGTGTCGCAACGCCTGCAACGATCTTCAAGCAGCGCACCCAAGGTCACTCTTGCCCTCGGTCACTCTTTGCGTGTAGCCACCACGTATCGACCTCCAATCGCCCCTTCATCGCCGATAGTTGCCTGATAGCCCATGGCTCCCAGGAGCGTGCGGATTTGATTTTGGGTGCCTACCGCCGATCAATCGGCCATGTTTCGCCGATTCCAGAGCAATACCCCCCCCCGTTGCGCGAGTGCGCGAAGATGATGGCCATGGCTCGCTCATTGCGCGGCGCGACTTGCAGAAGTTAGACTCGTACAGTTAAGACGCTGAAGTAAGACACACTTCTGCCGTAGGAGGGGCAGATCTGGGTCGGGGGACCTGTTCGTGGCCGCCTTCGTTCCTTGGTCAGCGGTCCTCCTGGTAGCGCGACTTCCCTGTCGTTGCCGAGTGATGGGCCCGTGTCGCCGACAGGCCTTCGTGGGAGGGGCACTGCAGTCGCAGAGAGCACCTGCTCTACAAGCTCCCATTCTCGCCCTGCTTCGCAGGGCGACGCGTCGAGATCTTCCGCGCCAGCTTGGGTCGGCCAGGGCATGGGCTTGATCCTAGCATCGCTTGGACGTGTGCATTTTTTCTCGGCGAGAACCATCGAGGACCATCCTCGACCAACGAGAAAAAAACACGCACGAAACCGAAAAATGCACGGGAAATGGACGTCCGAGCGACGGCGAGTGATTGCCATCCAGGACCTCTAGGGTTGCGCCGCGGCCTCGGCAGGTGTCTCGTGCCATGAGATCGATATCCAGGAGGGGAACATGTACGCGTGGCACTCCACGCTGCACACTCAGAGCGACAGCGACGGATATGGTGGCAACACCCGGCCGAACAACCGCCCTCTGCTGCTTGTCTTGGACGGGGTGCAAGGGCAGCGACGGTTGTCTTCTCTGCGAAGAGCTCGCACCTCGCGGCTTACATGTTTGGCTATCTTGAGGCTGATTTATTATCATTTGACTTGCATGCGTACTGCATGTGCCATCGAGCAGCTTAGATGTTTAACTTTGAGGGATGCCCTGTTCAGGGGAGGCCCAGTGCATGTCTTGTCCTGCGGCTCGTATGTGCTAGTTGTCTTTTTGTTTTGCCGCCCTCCGCCTCGCCCGCGCCTCCTGACAGTTCGCCTCGTTGCGTCCTGCTTAGGCTCCGATGCGCCCTGTGTGTTCGCTGGCGCCGCCACAGAACAAGTGTTATATTCATCAGGTGGGGGAACAAAACACACGGACACAATGAATCGTCGATTCCGAGGGAACAGTCTGGGAAAATATGGGGAGTGGGGGGGAAGACGGAAACCCAGAAACTATCGAAACACATGGGGTTCCTGGGAGCTGTGTCCTCTGATCAGACTTGTGTCTCCCAGGGCCCCTTTACACTGAGCCCGCAGAGCGGGAGCACGGCGCCCCCCCCTCCCCCCCCAGGAGGGGACGCCCGCACGCCCAGGAGGCGTGCCGTGGCGATGCCGGGGGCTTCCTGGGGCCCTCCCCGGGCGCCCTGGGGGCCTTTTGGTCGGGGCCTAAGAGACGGGGGTCAGGGCAAACGGGGGTCAGTCAGGGCACCGGATCCTGCAGGATCCTGCGAGGACCCCTTCTGGCTGACCCGGGTTGGAGAGCCGCTCGTGGCCGCGAGGCGGCCGCGCATGTTGGCCGACCCGGGTTTGCGAAGACCTGCGCTGCAGTTTTTTTTCCTGCATTGCAGTTTTTGGGTTTCCTGCTGACCCGGGTCTGGATTGACCCGGGTCAGAAGATCCCCGATTTGGGAGGCCCCTGGGGCCTCCCCAGACATCGGGCTCTTCCTCCCAAGTCGTTTTGGTGACGGCCCCGAGGCCGGGGAGGGGCCTCGAGAAGCCGAAAACTACTGTGGAGGCCAATCCACTAGAAACCCAACCCTGAGACCCCAGGACGTCCATCATGTTTGGTTCGGGAACGTCACGCTGTCCATGGCAAAGGTATCGAAACCCAAGAAACCAAGGGCACCCTGGAGGCAAGCAGGGTGCTTCTAGGCATGGACCTCCACTGTATGAAACATCTCCGTCATGTTTTCTAGACGCCCCCCGCGTCTGGAAAAAGCCGAGGCGCCGAATGTCTGGGTCTGAGGGCCCATTTACGCATGCCTATCAGTCTCCTCCATCCTCCTCCATTTCATCATCTACCTTGGAGGAAGAGGAGGAGGAGGAGGAGGAGGAGGAGGAGGAGGAGGAGGAGGAGGAGGAGGAGAAGGAGGGAGGAGGACGGAGGAGGAGGAGGAGGAGGACAAGGAGGAGGAGGAGCAGGAGGAGGATGGGGGGGCCCCTTCGATGGCTAGCACGGCTGGGGCCCGCAGGGGCCCCGCCGAGTTTCATTGTTTCGCTCCGTCCGCCGGCTCTTACTGCATGTAGTCTGTAGTGTTACGTCGGGCGTGTCCCTCCACAGGAGGAATACTCGAAAATAGAAAGAAATGGCGACGATTTTTGACAATTCTTGAACATGTTTCCCTATTCCTTATTTTTCGTCCAAAACCCGCCTGTAGGGGGACATGCCCGACCTAACTGTGGTGGCATTGGCCAGACTGCGTCGTGGGCCAGATGCCTCTTTGGGAGTCTTTCTTTGACGTCTCTTCGGAGGCCTTTCTGGGGCTTCTTGGTGGCCGTGGACCAGATGCCTCCTTGGGAGGCGGCTTCTTGGGGTCTCACCGGAGGCCTCTGCTGAGGCTCTGAGGGGCCTTTTTGGTTGCATTTTTGTGACCTCCTTGGGCTTTTTGAGGGCCTCTTTCTGGCCTCCCGGTGCATTTTCGGGACATCTTGGGGACCTGCTGGCGGGCTTGGGCGCTGTTTTTCGGGGCAGGCTCGACATGTGAGTTTGGATTTCCCTTTGGGGGCCTTCTTGGGGGCCTCAGCAGCTCTCTTGGGAGGTCTCTTGGGCCGTCTTGGAGTCCTCTTGGGCCGTCTGGGGGCCGTCCTTTGAGAGCCACTTGGACTGACCTGGGGCGAGCTTGGCGGTCTAGTGTTATGAGCAAAAGGGAGGAAGCAATGAGAAGTGGAGGGAGAGACATCATGGGGAAAATCAGCGATGAGGGGTGCCTATTTCGATTATCCGATCTCTTTCCCTGCGGAGACCGCAGCACTGGCTGACCGCGCGTCTGTTGTCAAATGTTTTGTGGGGCTCATGTCCCCGTGCCAAACGACGAAGAGCTGCAGCAACCCGGCGCGCAAGAATTGGCACATTCAGTGGCGCTGCAGATGAAGCTTACCCCCAGACGCGCTGCCGCGTGCATTCGTCTCCACGTTGTGCGGGGGTGGGGCTTGGGCGGAGCCTGAAAGCAGGCCGGGGGCCCGGGGGGGTTCCAGGGGCAACGTTAGGGGAGTATAGGCTCAGAGGGAATGCATCGACCCAAAATCGCCCACGGAGGCCCATCGCCGATCTATCTGCAATATGTCGGGACTGTATCGGCCGATCCGAGGTCGATGCTTCCCCCCTGAGCCGTTCCCCCTTAACGTTGCCCCTTAGGGCGGGGGACTGAGGGAAAGGATCCAAGAAGGGTCCTACCAGGGATTCTGATTTGGGCGTCGTCTTGGAGTGAGAGGCGAAAGACTCTGGGGGCTTGGGGCAAGGGCATGGGCTCCTGGATGTTTTGAGGCAACCGGATGCGTGTTGGGCTCGGTGCGCTGGGGCGCCGCATGTTTCGTCTCGTAAGGAGCTAAAGTCATGAGCAAATTCAAGGAACCCGACACACGCCAGCCGCCGCAACACGCGGTGGCAGATGTCTTGGGAAGGCCTTACGGCCGGTGTTGCCGACCCTGAAGGGGAACGACAACGATGACGACGACGACGACGACGCTGACGCTCGGGAGCCCTTCTTGGGGCTCTCTTGGGAGCCTATTCGGCTCTGTTGGGGGGCCTCTTGGGGCACTTCTTCCTTGGGAGTCTCCGTGGCCACTTGTGGCCGCCTCGGGGCAGATCTGAGGCCTCCTTGGGAGGCGTGTGGGAACACACGCAGCACCCCGCAGCACCAGATAATGAGGAGGGTACCTTCCGGGGGTGGGGGGGTGCGGGAGGAGGGGGGGGATTTGGGATTTGGGCCCCCTCGTCCACAGGGGGGAGGCGGGGGGGCGTGGCCCTCCGATAGTTCCCCCTGCCCACCAGGGGACCACCTTTCCCGTCCACCTTGTACACAGGGGGGACCCCCGGGGGGGGGAGGTCACGGCCCCCGGCCGCCCCCCCTCCCGGACACCCTCTGCTACCCCCCCAGGGCCCCCCCCTCGCCGCCCCCCCGCGGGACCCTCACCCCCCCCCCCCCGCCAGGGAAGGGAACCAAGGGAAGAGGCTTCCCCTCGAATCTATTGCGACGTTGTTTGATCTCCGCCTGGCCCAGTCGCTTGAGGAGGAGGGCCCAGGGAAGGAGGAGGGGAGCGGCGACGGCGACGACGACTCAAACAGAAAAATGTCTCACGCACGCCAGGGTCGACGGACATTGCTTATTTTCGAGTGTTCGTTGTAAGCTCTCCCGAATGTTCATCAGGCGTCGCCGCTTTGACTATGTTTACATTGTTTTCGTTTTTGTCCTAGTTTAAGTTTCAGTACTTTTTTCAACTCGCTCTACATCGATTCCGAGCACGACGACTGTTTTATGTTGGTTGTAGTGTGGAATTGGTTGCGCAGCATGTGCAGTGCCATAACAGTTAGATCTGACGCATAGCGCAGTTGTCCTCACGATGTTGTCACGACCTGCACGTTCTCGATGTGGCCCGCACGGCAGATTGTGATTATGGTTGCGGTGAAAATGCCTCCGCTTGTATACCGGATTCCTTTGTCACAGCGATCTGACGGTGTGCGGTTGCATCGAATTAAGCACTAGTCGTTTGGAGTGATGGTGAGGATCCCTCGAGTATGTCTCGTTCGCTGATGTTCCCAACATATGATGGTAAGGTATCTCTGTTTTTTGGCAGTCCTTTACCATGCATGCCAGTCACACGTTCATACCTCTTTTCCTCGTTTGTGCCTGGCCTCTTCATCTTTGGTTCCGTCGGTGTACTTCTGCGCCACTTCTGGTGCTGCCAGGGTCAGTGAGAACGGTCAGTTCGCTTGCTTCGTGGGCGCAGGCAAAGGCTACGGTGGTGGCGACGGCTGGGATGGCCCTCGCGACTTTGGGGCCAGCGAGTACTCTCCCGGCGGGAGCTGCATCGACACTGCGAAGCCGTTCCAGGCAGTTGGGAGGCGAGGAGGAAGGAGTAGTAGTAGTAGTAGTAGTAGTAGTAGTAGTAGTAGTAGTAGTAGTCGTAGTAGTAGTAGTAGTCGTAGTAGTAGTAGTAGTCGTAGTAGTAGTAGTCGTAGTAGTCGTAGTAGTAGTAGTCGTAGTCGTAGTAGTAGTAGTAGTAGTAGTAGTAGTAGTAGTAGTAGTAGTCGTAGTAGTAGTAGTAGTAGTAGTAGTAGTAGTCGTAGTAGTATAGTAGTAGTAGTCGTAGTAGTATAGTCGTAGTGGTATAGTAGTAGTAGTAGTAGTAGTTTTATCTAGTAGTAGTAGTAGTAGTAGTAGTAGTAGTAGTAGTGCAGTAGTAGCAGTAGTAGTAGTCGGAGTCCGTAGTCGTTGTAGTAGTAGTAGTAGTAGTAGTAGAGTACGTTAGTAGTGGTAGAGTCGTAGTCGTAGTCGGAGTGTAGTCGCCGTAGTCGTAGTAGTAGTGTAGTAGTAGTAGTAGTAGTGTAGTAAGTAGTAATAGTAGTCGTAGTAGTAGTAGTGGTAGTAGTCGTAGTAGTAGTAGTAGACGTAGTAGCATTCGTAGTAGTATTCGTAGTAGTAGTAGTAGTAGTAGTTAGTGTAGATAGTAGTGTATTCGAGTATTCGTAGTAGTAGTAGTAGTAGTAGTAGTAGTATTTGTAGTAGTTAGTAGTAGTAGTAGTCGTAGTCGTAGTGCGTAGTCGATAGTCGTACTCGTCGTTCGTAGTCGTAGTCGTTAGTTCGTATCGTAGTCGTAGTCCGCAGTCGTACTCGCATTGTAGTCGTAGTCGTAGTCGTAGTTCGTAGTCGTTAGTCGTAGTCGTGTCGTAAGTCGTAGTTCGTAGTCGTAGTTCGATCGTGTAGTAGTAGTAGTAGTGTAGTTAGTAGTCGGTAGTCGTAGTTCTTAGTCGTAGTAGTCGTAGCGAGTCGTAGTCGTAGTAGTAGTAGTAGTAGTAGTAGTAGCAGTAGAAGTCGTAGTAGTAGTAGTAGTAGTAGTAGCAGCAGCAGAGGCAGTAGTAGTAGTAGTAGTAGTAGTAGTAGCATCAGCAGTATTAGTAGTAGTAGTAGTATTCGTAGTATTCGTAGTATTCGTAGTATTCGTAGTATTCGTATTCGTAGTATTCGTAGTAGTAGTAGTAGTAGCAGCAGCAGAGGCAGTAGTAGTAGTAGTAGTAGCAGCAGTAGTAGTAGTAGTAGTAGTAGTAGTACTCGTAGTATTCGTAGTATTCGTAGTATTCGTAGTATTCGTAGTATTCGTAGTACTGGTCGTAGTAGTAGTAGTAGTAGTAGTAGTAGTAGTAGTAGTAGTAGTAGCCGTAGTAGTAGTAGTAGTAGTAGTAGTAGTAGTAGTAGTAGTAGAAGTAGTAGTAGTAGTAGTCGTACTAGTAGTAGTAGTAGTAGTAGTAGTAGTAGTAGCAGCAGTAGTAGTAGTAGTAGTAGTATTCGTAGTATTCGTAATATTCGTAGTATTCGTAATAGTAGTAGTAGTAGTAGTAGTAGCCGGAGTAGTAGTAGTAGTAGTAGTAGTAGTAGTAGTAGTAGTATTTGTAGTAGTAGTAGTAGTAGTAGTAGTCGTAGTAGTAGTCGTAGTAGTCGTAGTAGTCGTGATGGTGGTGGTGCTAGTACTAGTAGTAGTATTCGTAGTAGTGGTCGTAGTAGTAGTAGCAGTAGTAGCAGTAGTAGCAGTAGTAGTAGCAGTAGTAGTCGTAGTCGTAGTAGTAGTAGTAGCAGTAGTAGTAGTAGTAGTAGAAGTAGTAGTAGTATCAGTAGTAGTAGTAGTAGTCGTGTAGTAGTGGTAGTCGTAGTTAGTAGTAGTAGTATCGTAGAGTCGTAGTTAGCCGTAGTCGTAGTAGTAGTTAGTAGTAGTAGTAGTCGTAGTTAGTTAGTATAGTAGTAGTAGTAGTAGTAGTAGTAGTAGTAGTAGTAGTAGTAGTAGAAGTCGTAGTAGTAGTAGTAGTAGTAGTAGTAGTAGTAGTAGTCGTAGTAGTAGTATATGTTCTTGAACGGTTTGAGCTTGGGCTTTTTGAATTCGGTGATGTCAATACCTGCTAAACGATCCATGGAAGTTTACACATCGGAGTGCCCTCTCTCACCTGTCCCCGCTCTCTCCCCTCCATAGCCTGTCTTCGGCTTAAGGACGGGCGGCACGCCGCATGCCCGCCTCCGGCGGGCCCGCTGCGCTGCCGGCCTTGTGCGTGGCGCTGATAGCTGGCCTGGACTGGCGAGCGAGCCCCCTCCGGCCTGGACCCGTGCCACGTAGGGAGGCTCTGGTGTGGCTCGACGGGGACGCCGACGCCGGCGTCGTGGCCTTGTTGACGGCTCCGACTCCCACGGGGGAAGAGTGGTGCGCTGATCTCCCTCGCGGTGCTCTCGCCCGGGTGAGCTACGACGACGACGTCAGGGACCTCGAGCGTGTCGTGGTCTGGCCCTCGCGTCAAGGGGAGGCTGTCGAGCGGGTGGGTCTGCACTTCTACTGGGTCCTCTCGCCCGACGGCAACTGGTGGAGGGAGCTGCTCTCAGGGGCCTCACCTACTGGCCCTTCGGACGACGAGCGCATCGCCGACGGGGGTGCCTCGCCTGCTGATGGCCTGAAGCCGTACAGCTTCCGCGAGCGGCCGACCCCTACTCAGCTCGTGGAGCCGGCCGACGGGTGCCGACTGGCGATGGAGGCTCGCGGGCAGGCGGCTGCCGGGGGGCCCGCCCACGTGGAGCTCGCCTCTGGCATGCTGCTGGAAGGCGGGGAGGTGTCCCCGTGGGCCGTGCCGCCGTGGCCGTCGCACCGACTCCACGGGAGGCAGGGGCACGTCTGGGTGCTGACCGAGCCAGTGTTCGACCTGGACATCGGCGCGCTCGCGGACCCGTCGAGCGAGACGCTCATCGGCGCTGGATTGGGTGCCCCCGGGCCCCGTCGCGGGCGGACGTTTCGTCGGGAGCTGGTGCCGCGGGACGGCGGGGCAGGCTGGGCGTCACGCCGCGTGGCCGAGCTGAGCCGTCTCCTGGAGGTGGCAGTTCCCGTGGCGGCGCTCGGCTCCCCTCCCCCGGGCGGTGTCCTGGATGGCGCCGCTGCCAGCGGCGCGGAGGGCGCTCCCGCCCGGGATGGCGCTCCGTCGGCTGGTGCCTTGGCTGACGCCGCTCGAGATGGCACTCGCATGTTCTGGATCGAGTGGGGCGGCCAAGGGGAGCGGTACAAGGGGTTCAGAGAGGCCGCGAACGAGTCGGCGGACTGTGTCGAGGGCCACCAGCGTCAGGAGGACGGCCTGACTCGCCTGCACACCTGCAAGATGATATACCACACGATGGGCACCCCTCGGAGTTGGCTCGAGAAGTTCTTGAGTGACAAGCGCGTCGTGCACGCCGACCGGGTCGCCCCTGGGCCCTGGCCGCCGATGGAGGTGCTCGAGGAGGCCGTGTCCTTCGACCAGGCCAACTTGGGGGGGCTCGCTCTCCTTGTGGTGGCCGAGCGCCGGCTCAACGTGACCGTGGACGCCTATAAGTGCGCTGGCACCCCCTCGTTCGCCACCGCCAAGTACTTGGCTCCGCTGGGCGAGTCAGACGAGTCAACGGCGCCGCCGCCGAGGAGCCACGTGGCCTACCACATGAAGGAGGTCTGTGGGGTCGAGCGGTCCGTGATGAAGGCCGAGGCTGCGGATGCTCGTGTGACGTCGGGATCTGCTGCAATCCAGCCGGGCGCTGAGGGTGCCACCACAAGGATCGGCGGTGGGGACAGGGGGGGAGGTCGCTGCGGTCGTGTCCGCGGAGGTCGCACCCTGGGGCTCCCCCCGCAGGCCCAGTCATGACCGAGAAGGCGCGGCCGGGGGAGTGGGCCCCCCCCGGCTGGTACCGCAATCTGGCCCGCGCCTCACCGCTGCCGCCGTCCGATTTTGAGAGAGACTTGTTCCCCGTGCCGATGATGGCTACGCCGGGCGGCTCCGCCCGTGGGCGCAGGTCTCAGCATAGGACTCACGCTCGGCAGGAATTGGTGAACCGCGCCCTCCGCAGCTTGAACTGGTTGGCTGGCTTCAAGGGCGCTGCCGCTTCACCGAGTCTGGGCGCGACGACCCTGGACAAGCATGCAGCCCTTCAGCAGCACTTGCTTCGTGAAGCTCATCGGCGACAGGCCGCAGCTCCGCAGGTGATGCCGAGGGCGGAGGCAGCCCTGAGGGAGCTGCTCCGGGGGCAGTCCGTGTACGAGACGGACTTGGCCCCAAGGAACCTCGTCTCCTACCTGCCCGGCAAGGTCTCGCTCCCCGACAGCGTGCTGGACTGCCGCTTCATCGAGGATATCGTGAGCCCTGGGTGCCGCTCGTTCTTGGAGGAGAACCACAAGCGTATGAGGTTGGAGCCGGAGTCAGTCAACTTCGACAGCATGCCGCGGCTATACATGGACCCGGTGCTGAAGAGGAACTCCAAATCCTACCGTACCTTTCTGCGAGATCTTGCTGGACGCGGACTTCTTGGTGTAACGGCTAGGCCCGCCGAGTCGGTGGGCTTGTTTTTCGTAGCTAAAACGAACGGGGCACAGCGTATGATAATTGATGCGAGGTGGAGCAACGGCCACTTCAGAGCTCCGCCAGGCGCGCAGCTTCTCAGCAGTGAGGGTTTCGGTCGGATCGAGATCGAGTTGCCGCCTGGTGTTCTGCCCTCGTCGGTTGAGGGGCAGCGGCTCCTGGATGCCTTCGCCGTCTACGTGGCCACCACCGACGTGAAGGACTGCTTCTACCGGATGCGCGTACGCGAGGACCTTGGCCGCTACTTCTGCCTGCCCGCCGTCCCCAAGTACGTGTTCGACGGCCTGCAGGTGACCGGCGTCCCGGCGGAGACCCCGCCAGACGCTCCCGTGCGGCCCTACTTGGCCGTGCTGCCCATGGGGTTCACGCGGTCGTTGTACCTGGCCCAGGCGGCGAATGAGGACAGGGCGTGCCGAAGCCCCAGCCTGTGCAAGGCGATGCCGGCTGGCAGGCAGCAGCCCTTGATTCAGGACCAGGCCGAGGCCTTCGTGCTTCGCGCCGCCTCGCGCGGGGTCGGGGGCGCCTACGTGCACGTGGACAACCTAGGCGCCGTGTCGGACGACGCCGATCTCAGTGAGAGGATGGTGTCAGAATGGAGCGATCTTTTCGAGCCGGTCGGGCTGGCGCTCCACAAGTCAGAGTCCCACGGGGGCGCTGGTGAGGCTCTCGGCACCGAGCTTGACGGCGTCCGCCTTCGCTCGGGGATCACCTCGAGCCAGTTTTGGAAGCTCGAGCGAGGCTCAACTGGCCCTCTCGCTCGGGGGCGTTGCAGCGGCCAGGCGCTTGAAAAAGTAATCGGGCATTGCACGTTTTGCGGCCTGGCGGCTCGTGAGTCCCTGTCTATCTTCCACACTGTCTATAAGTTCATTTCGGTTCAGTATCTCGACGTGGGCCCGATGTGGCCCGAAGTGGTCGAGGAGCTCGTAGCTTTTAGAGGGGTCCTTTTGCTTCTGGGCCGCGACTGGTGGCTGCCGTGGAACCCTTGCGTTTTAGAAACCGACGCCAGCCTAGCGGGCTGGGCGATGGCCCAAAGCTTCTGGGACCCAGCTCAGGTCGCCGGCGTCGGTCGCGTCAGCGAGCGCTCCCGTTTCGAGCGCGTCGGTGCTCACTCCGCTCGGGAATCCGCACTCACTTCCGCCCACCTCTTCCGTGACGAGTCAGGCGAGTGGAGAAGCCAGCTTCTAGGAGACGATCCTCTTTCAGACGACTGGGAGGTCGTTGCGGGTTTTCCCGAAGTCCCCTGGCAGCTCCTCCGGGGCTCGGCCTGGAAAACCGTCCGGAAGGGGGTTTGGGGCCTTAGCGAGGGCATTCTGGTGCTGGAGGCCCGGGTCTTGGTGAAGGCCATCCGTAGGCTCGCCAGGACCAGGCGCGGGTCTTGCATCAGACAACTTTTCTTGCGTGACAATATGGCCGTGGTCCTTGCTTTTGCCCGCTCGAGGAGTCAGGACTTCAAGCTTCTGGTCCAGATTCGACGCTTCAACGCCTACGCTCTTGCCCTTGGCATCGCCCCATATTTTAGATGGACCCCTTCGGAGTTTAACCAGAGCGATGCCGGGAGCCGCGATCACTCGGAAGTCTCGTCCAAATTGCTAACCGATGTCCTGGATCAGCAGGTTAGGATATCGCCCCCTTCTTCTCTCTCTGCTCTCCGTAGCCGTATTGGCTCAAACTATGTTCAGGCCTCCCTCGCTTCCGTGCCCGAGGAGTCTGTCCCGACGGATGTGCGCTCGGACGCAGCAGCCGACGTGGGCCCCAGTGCGGCCGATCTCTCCAGGGTCGCTACGTGTTCGGCCGAGGCCTGGCGCTCGCCCCCCGCCTTGCCCGAGTGCTCCGCTGGCGGCGAGGGCGAGGGCGAGAATGCTGACGGGGCCCCAGAGAGCGACGGAGGCACGTGGCCCCAGAGCCCGCCTCGACGTGCCGACGGGGGTCCACGGCGCCCGACCGGCCCGGACATGCTTGGAGCGCCGCCCTTGCCAGCTGCCGACGCCGCCTCCTGTGGCGCTCGAGGACCTCGCTCCCGCGGCCTCCGCTGGCGACGACGAGGCGGGCGCCGAGGGAGAGGGCGAGTCGAACGGGCCCGACAGCGCGGTGAACCATGCGACGGCGGCTTCGAGGAGATCTCGCCGCCTCCAGGACTCCCGGCGCCAACGCCAAGCGGCCCTCCACACGGACATGTTCACGCAGGCCGTTGTCGGGGGGCCCGCGTTGCTGGAGCGTCTGGCGGTGACTCGCCGGGCGAGGGAACGCTGCGCCAATTATCTCGATCGTTCTTACTCGCATGCCGACCCGACCAACGACGAGCTCATGAGGGGCACGAACCAGGCCGTGGACTGCTGGGCGTGCGACTACTTCAACGCGATGTACCTGTCCGAGGAGCAGAGCGGCCTGGAGGACCAGACTGGAACTGCCCCGGCGGGCCGGCGCCCAGCTTTCGACCAGCGGGGCGGGGGAGCCCCGCCGCGGACGTGGCGGGCGCTGGAGGCGTGGAGACGACGGGCGCCTCCGCGGACCCGC
>CAUYUJ010001359.1:355017-357517 GCA_963575745.1 Prorocentrum cordatum
TGTTGACGATTCCCGCCAGCCCATCCAGGAACGATGCCCGTAAGAGTTGCGTGAATGGGGAGGGAGGTTGAAGGAGGGGAGGATCGTGAGGAGGAGAACGAGGAGGAGCACGAGGAGGAAGATGATCAGGGGGAGGAGGAGGAGGAGGAGGAGGAGGAGGAGGAGGAGGAGGAGGAAGAGGAGGAGGAGGAGGAGGAGGAGGAGGAGAAGAAGGAGGGGAGGAAGAGGAGGAGGGAGGAGAAGGAGGTGGCGTGGAGGGAGGAGGAGGAGGAGGAGGGGAGGAGGAGGAGGAGGATGAGGAGGAGGAGAGGAGGAGGAGGAGGAGGAGGAGGAGGAGGATGAGGAGGAGGAGGATGCCTTCTTGGGCTATCAGGGGCCATGTTGGAACTACTCCGGGCACTGCAAGGCCTTGGAAAGGGGGGAGCGGGGGGGTTGGCGAGGGTGGGGTGGGGGAAAGGTGGCAGGGGGGTTGGAGGGGTGGGGTGAGGCTCTTTGGGGGTTCTTGTCTCCCTCTTGGAGCGATCTTGGGCCCCATGGTTCAAACGGGGGGTCTTTCATTCGAGTCCCTCCCCTCGGATGCAGAACATGTGCCTCTTTCTGCCCTGCTGGAGCGCTCTTGGGTGCTCTTGGAGCCGTCTTGAGGAGAAGATGACCCCGAACGCCTGTTCTTATTCTTGAAGTCGCCCTGATCGAGCGAACTAGCGGCAACGGTTCAGGAGGTGTACGAGACTCGTGGGAGTACGTCCAGCAGCAGTCTGCGTACTCAGTGGAAGCCACAGTAGAACAGGATGAACGACGTGAAGTCACTCAGTTGATTCTTTCCTCGTCGGGAAGACGGCGACGTGGTGTTTGCAATGATGTAGGGCCACCTTCAGCTATTACGCCATCGTTCTCATCAGCATAGCCTTGGCGTCTTGAAAGGTGCGTCGGTATGAGTGTGAGCCACGTCGAGCAGGATCATGAGGAGAAGACAGCATCGGATGCACTTCGTGTGTCATTCGGGGTGATGCTGCGCCGTTTACCGAATGGCCTTCGGCCCATCCTGCCACTGTGCCTTGGTTGTGGGTCAAAATTTTCAGGGATGCTTTTTGGGGTCTATTCGGAGGCCTCTTGGGGGCAGGTTTGAGGCCTCTTGGGAGCATTGGTGGCCTCTTGGGGGCCTATTGGGGCCTTTTTTGGGCCTCTTGGGGCCTCTTGGGGGACTGCTGGGGGCCTCTTGGAGCTGTGTTTTGGGCCTCTTGGGTTGTTTTGGGGCTCTCTTGTGCTTTTTGGGGCCCTTTGGAGGCCTCGTGGGCCGTCTTGGGGTGACCTTGGGGGCCTCCAGGGCCGTCTCGGAGCGTTGGGAAGCCGTTAGGGCGCGATTTGTCCGCCTCCGTGGGCCCCTTTGGAGTCGAAACTTGTAGTAGGCTCGGGGCGGAGCAACGAAAATGTCACGAATTTCGGTCTGCCAGGGGGGGAAACGTAACGAATTTCCCCCCGCTGGGTAGCAGAGAATTACAGTCGTGCTTCCTATTTGATCTTCTTAAGCCACCAGTCCATACTGAATGTTCTTAATATTGTGGCATTTTCATACGCCTACTTCCCATCGTATAGTTTCTACACCGCCGCACTTCTTCGTCTCGCTCCCTTTCTCTCCCTCTCTCTCTCTCCCTCTCTCTCTCTCTCCCTCTCTGGGCTCCCTGCCCCCTCCTATCTCTCTGCGCGCCCTCCCCCAACGCCGGTCGTCTCCATCTCCCATCCCTCTTGCTACTATCCCTCCTGCCCCTGCTACCCGGCCACCCGCACAACCCTCCATATGTACCACGACAGCTCACCACATCTTATCTGCATTCTCTTGTTAGCGCATGCGAGGCATCTTCTTAAGCCACCAATCCATACTGAATGTTCTTAATACTGTGGCATCACACATTCGCCTACTTCCCATCGAATAGTTTCTACACCGCCGCACTTCTTCGTCTCGCTCCCTATCTCTCCCTCTCCCTCTCTCTCTCTCTCCCTCTCTCTCTCCCTCTCTGGTCTTGCCTCGCCCTCCCTCTCCCTGTCCCCCGTCATCGGCTTATCCGCCCATCATACCCCTCGCTCCTGCCCGACATTCTCTCGCTCTCCCCCAGTTTCTCGCTGGAGGCCCCAGTGCAGTCACCCAAGTTCCGACTCTACTATCCCCCTCGCTTGCCCAAGCAGTGGCCCTCGACAGCTATTTCTCGAATGGTGGCCGCCTCTTCTGCCCCCTCGGACAGGGGCAGCATACCAGCCCCTTTCGTTCACGGCGCCACGCCACACAGGGACCGGCCACCCTTAAGGCTGTGTATTCCGCCAGTATCTTCAAAAGTCTGAGGACAATCACAGATTTCTCTTCATGTTGCCCTTCTGGGAGGCCTCTTTGAGGCCTCTTGGGGCGTCTTGGAGGCCTCTTGGATCGCCTGGGGGGGCATCTTAACCGTCTTGGAGCGACCGTTCGGTGACTCGGGGCCCTCTTGTGTTCGAGGGTCTCTTGAAGCTT